>BHFT01067125.1:0-21685 GCA_004320025.1 Laticauda laticaudata | reverse complement strand
CTTAGTGGGAGAGATGCAACCATCTCTCTTCTTCACTGCCATTTTTTGTTATATACTGCTAAATTGTGTAACTTCATGCGTCAAGATTTTTTCCATTCTCCTGTGAGCTGTTCCAGAGCATCCAGTAGTGGGAACGTCGCTTCAGTCTCCGCATTCATAGGCTGAGCTTGATTTGCTGCAACGCTCCCCTCCTCACGTTCCTCCTCCCTCAGCGTTCCCCAGTTTTCTGCTCAGCCTCATGCGCAGAAACAGGCAGCTGCTTTCGATTGCTTCTTGACCGAAACAGGGAAATTCTTACTTTGTGAAACCAGCCAGGTCTTGATTGTAATTCAGTTTTGTCTTTAACCTTTCTTTCCAGTTTTTCAATTAGCCTGACAGTTCTGTTTAGGGGAAGCGCCGCCCCTACCTCACACCTGCACCCCAAAAAAAGGTGGCGGAGGTTTCTTGTGCCTGCTCTGTACCACCCTCCTGACAGCCAATTCAATTTACCTGCCAGGTCTGGTTGCTACTGTGCCTTTTAATTTTCCGTTTCTTGTGCTAGCAAAGCCTTTTTGATTATTTTTTTCACTAAAAAAAACAAACACCAAAAACCAAGTTTCGTATCACCTTTACCCCCTCTCCGAACGCCGCTTCCTTGACTCAGATCGGCACCCTGGCCGCACAACTGCTTTGTCCACAATTTATATCAATTACTGTTATGATAATTTTTAACCAAACAATGGCAGACTCGTAGCACCTCTCAGTGCCCCTTTGACAAACTCAAAAACACAGTGGACAATTCTAAAGCCTGCAGACAACGGGATGCCTTAAGGTCCCTTACAAAAGCAAATTAGACAGGCATACTTGAGAGGGTCCACACTAGTATCACAGGATGCTCTCCTCTTTCCAAGTCCGTCAAGTTTCGTTCACACCCTCCTTCCTCCCCTAGATCTCCTCCCTATTCATCCCAGGGCCAGCTTGAACTCCACAAGGCACAACAGATCAAGGTCGTGGAACCAACCGACCAGCACGGCTCCTGAAGCCACCCATCTCCACTCTGGACAAGCCCGCTGGTCTCTCGACCCAGGGTGACTGTTTCATTGAGAGCGCCCCAGAAAGGATGAAATCCCTAGGGATGGCCAGCCTATGGCTACTTCACCCCAAGGATTGCTAAGCAACGCTCCAACCTCTTGTAACTGTTCCAGACCTTACCCTGTGCGCCTACAACCAAGCAGTCCCAACCGCTGAGCTCACTGACCAGGCGGAGCAACACCAGACCCAGGCTCATTACAGGGGAGGCATCCCCCTCCAGGGCCGGAAGAGGAGGAAGAGGAACTAGTAAGAATCAAGATCATCTCAAATTGCTGAGCTTTGACATCTAGATTCAATTGCATGATCAGCAAGTCTCCCCTGTCAGAGGCAAACCCCTTTGAAGGGGAAATGTCTGGAGATGAAGCGGTCTTATTCCTTGACCAGCCTGTCTTTTTACAGGCTTACTTCTGGCCACAGCTTTTCAAATCTCTCCTCTGTTTAGGCAATGGAAACATTGCAGGCCGATAAAAAGCCCAAACCATCTGACTACACCTAAACCCGTTCAGGGAGGATCACGAGGGACATGATCTTCAAACCAACCGGTAGCTTGAAGCAGAGGTACACTCCAGTTGCACCACTATCTTTGGACTCGCTGCGAAGCGAGTTCGGCGGCTTCTGGCGAAAGTTACACCTCCCCAACTGGACTTGATAGGAAATATTTCAACTTGGACCCTGATTTTGCAAAGGTTACTGAGTGCCCCTGAGGTAGATGAGCCTATAGTGGCTTTAGCATCCCCCTCTATTCCCAGTGAGGCCTCGGAGGCCTTTAAAGCCAGAGGAAAAATGGGTCGACTACCCTTACTCCTTCATCAGTCTGACTCGCTATAGGATCAGCCACGGTTGCCTCCTTCTTCCACCGGTCGTCTCTTAGATGGCTTCGCTTTTGAAACATGTTCCTTCTTCTAACATTAGGGTGCACCAACGGTATCACCAAACTTACAGCAGCTGCTGAATTTTCTGCCGATGCTACCTATCACGCAGTCAAGTTTTCACAAGAGAGCCATTATCTCACATGTCACAGCGCGTCGCTTGCTATGGTTAAGACACTGGCAAGCCGACTTCAAACACAAATCCAAGCTGGGCTCATCCCCAATTGTGGAGATAGATTGTTTGGCCCTTCCCTGGATCCGCTACTAATTGAAACATGCAACAGGAAGAATTCAGATACAGAGACCCCCAGCAGTTAGACCAAGACAACAAGACCAGATTGTCCGACTCAGTGGACAGAAAGTAGAAGGGGTGCGTCAATCCGAAATATCCTTTCAGGAAGCAGGAAGACAGGCCCTTCTGGCAACCAAGATAACTCCCGGGAATCATTCCCATTGGTGGTGCCTTAACTTATTCGCTGACACCAGGACTCCTCTACCTCTGACACCTGGGTCCAGAGATACGGTTAGAATTTGGCCTTGTGCTGGAGTTTAGATCCACTCCTACAGATTCCTTCTGTCAATACCCTCCTTCCAAGACCTGGTCAAGTGTAATCTCATGGATTCCCTATCCAACATCTACTGGATATACGAGCCATTCCAACCAGTAGCGACCAATCAATGAGGGAAAGATTTTATTCACATCTTTTCGTTATGCCAAAAAATTTGGGAGGGTGGAGAACGATCTTAGATTTTGAAACGTCTCAAACCTGTTTCTTAGTATATCGCAAATTTAAAATGCATACTCTCCAGTCAATATTACTGGGCATCAGAAAAGGGGACATGCTCACGTCCATAGATTTGATGGAGGCGTACCTGCACATTGCTAATTCGGCCCTCCCACTGTACACGTTTCTGAGACTTCTGCTCCAATAAAACAACCATTTTGAATATGTGGCCCTTCCATTCAGATTAGCCTCTCCCCAGGACCTTCCCAAGGTCCTCGCAGCACTAGCTGCCCACCTCAGGAACATCCCGGTGCACCTCCAGTGTTATCTGACGACATTTTGAATTTATTCTCCTTCTGCCCATCAGGCCAGTCATAGACACTCACGAACACATTACTATCCTACAAGAGCATGGCTTCTTAATAAATTGGAAAGAAGAGTCAATAACACCATCGACTCAGATAATCCATTTAGGAGCGGTCATTAGATACAGTGGAAGACAACGGTTCTGATCTTGTCACCAGATAGACTAAATAGCATTCAAAAATTGATTAGGAGATCAGGTTGCTTAGAGGGTGTCCTGAATGATCTATCAAAAATTGTTGGGCAAAAGTCATCATGTATTCTCTATTATTCCTTGGTTCGCCTCCACATTTAGATCCCTCCCAGTGGTTCCTGCTACCATAGCCAGAGATCCGGCCAAGCAACCCACAACACAAAGTCAGGGTTCCACCCAAGGTTCTCATCTCTCCTCTGGTAGTCCCAAACCGGTTATAACAGAGAGCTGTCTCTTCAAGGAGCCACAAAAGGCTCACCATCCACCACAGATGCCAGTCTGTTCGGAAGGGGAGCTCACATCCAGTCGCTCACAACCAAGGCCCGATGGTCCGACGCTAGAACAGTCATGCAGCATAAACTGGCTGGAATTTCACGCAGTACACTGGCTTCTCGCAACTTCTTCCCCCAGGTACACTGCACACATACTCGTATACTGACAATGTAACAGCCAAAGCTCACATAAACAAGCAAGGGGCACACAATCAAAGCAAGCTAATGCGGGAAGTGGAGCCCCTTGTGTCGCTGGGCGGGAGAACATACTTTCTGTCAAAGCAGAACACATTTTGGGTCTGTGAATACACAGCAAGACTGGCTAAGCAGGGCCACCATAGATCAATTGGAGTGGCACCCTCAACCTATCCCTGTTTCAAGAAGTGGCACGGACACTTGGTCAGCCGGTGATGGGACCTATTTGCTTCCCCCTCTCATATACTCAGCTCCTGAGATTTTTTTCCAAGGTACCCATCCCAAGGGGCGGAGAATTTCAACTCACTCCACTGTCGTTGGCCCCCGCGGCTCTGCTATTGCATTCCCTCCACTTCTGCTGGTTCCAAAGTCAATCCAGAAGTTACTAGATGAGAGAGAGGTGGAGATTACTCTATTAGCGCCTTATTGGCCCAGACGGCCATGGTTCGCAGATCCTCCGCAGTCTCGTTGGTAGCCCCCCCCCGAGAATCCCATCAGTCTCATTAAACTCAGGGGCCCCTTCACCATCCGGATCCTCAATGGTTACAAACTGACCATCTGGAGTTTGAGCGGAGTGGTTTTGAAAAGCGAAAAGCTCTCCAACAAGAGTATCGACACTATCCTAGCCTCTCAGATGCCCCTCATACAATTCGGCATTTACAACGGCCACATGGTCCACCTTCTGCAAATGGTGTAGTAAGCTTCAAATTGAGTCCTGCCTCTCTGTCGCTCAGATTCTAGAGTTTTAAGAGGAAACTTAATAAGGGGTTGTTACCTAATACGTTAAAAAGGCAGGTAGCAGCCTGTGCATCAGTTCTCACTTGCGAGGGCCTCAGTTTCTTTCACATCATCCACGCATAAGATCCTTCTTCGAGGAGCCACCAACTTTACACCCTCCAGCAGTGAATTTGTTATCCACCTGGGATCTTAACAAGGTCCTTGTCACTCTCAGTAAAGGTCCTTTCGAACCTTTGAAAACCTCAAGTCTCCAATTTCTCACGTACAAAAGTTATCTCCTGGTAGCGATCACCTCCACTCATCGTATCTTCGGAAATTGCAGCCTTGCCTGTCAGACAAGATCTCTGCATTTTTCATGCCTGATCGAGTGGTCCTTTCTCCCGATCCCGATGCTCAGGTCAATTCGGCTTTTCATAGAGCACAAGAGCTTAATTCTTTCAAATTTTTGCCCCAGACCATCACAGGGATGGAAAGACAGTGGCATAAGCTTGATGCGAGGCGTGCTCTGCGAATCTATATCAAGTGTACAGCGCTTTCAGGAAATCAGAGGCTTTATTTGTGTCCTTTCAGCCAAATTCTCAGGGTTACAAGATTTCACCATCTACGATATGGCCCGTTGTAAAGGCTGCAATAGCAAAAACATATCAGACTCAATCTCTGCAGGTGCCTCAGGGGCATAACAGCTCATCCAACCAAAGAGCACAGAAACTTCGGGCAGCATGGGCCATCAGGCATCAATAACTGAAATCTGTCGGGCCATGGCTTGGACTTCCCCATCGCCCTTCAATTAGACACTACAAAATTTGATGTTTGGCTCTGATGAGGCCTCCTTTGGCAAAGAGTTCTACAACGGGCCACAGGTTCAGGAGGAATTCCAAACCAGATGGAATCCCTCCCGTAGGACAAGGCCAAGCTTTGGTATGTTCCACTACTGGATGCTCTGAACAGCTCATAGGAGAAAGGGTGTTGGTACCTTACCTTGAATGCCCGCTTCTCTTTGAGCTGTGAAGAGCATCCAGCCCCACCCTTTTTTCCATCTGGTGGGGTCCTGTTTTGGCCAATGAACTTTTTAGAACGTCAGGATGAGAGCACTTATTTCTCTCGTCTTCGCCAAAACTGGGGAACACTGAGGAGTTGTCACGTGGAGGAGGAGGAGCGTTCCACAAATCAAGCTCAACCTATGAATGCAGAGGCTGAAGTACCTCCCATTACTAGATGCTCTTCACAGCTCAAAGAGAACGGGCGTGTCAGGTAAGTACCAACGCCCTTTTCCTTTCCAATTATCTGAATGATGCAGCTGGTGCTTTTTGCAAGACCCATTTTTGGGGGGGACGGGGGGGACTCATAAAGCCTTTTTTAAACCCCAGTGAATATATCCAAATAAAAATCTGAGATAATAAGAATCCAGTCAAAATTATGCTGAATGGTATTTTATATGGTCTGTAATACAAATCCCTATAAAAATCTAAACTACAGTTTTTGGGTACTATTTCAGTGGGCATTTTATACATGAAAAATTTCAGTAGTGATACATTTTCTATTATTCCTGATTTTCTTTAAAACATACCAAACCCATATACATATAATTATATTTAAGAGATGCAGTATGTTTGCTATTGTCACGATAACTATACTTTAGCTTTTAGCTTCTAACTATGCTTTAGATCTTGGATCAAAAAGGAAGTTTCTTTTAAAAAATAGCATTGCATCTGTATAGGCCTTAATTGTAAATATTAATATTAAAACATATTTTAATACTTCTAACAAACAACTGACGATATATTTTTATTCTACTACAGGATCATAAAAGGGGAAACTGGAATAGAATTAGACTTTTTCTTTAAAAACAAAGCCTCCAAAAATCAGAAATCCAAAATTTAGTGGCAAGCTAAGCTTCTCAGTTTACTGAAAGATTATTAACATTTGCTCTGGTAAAAATGGGAAAAAGTACAGGTAGTCTCAACTTACTATTTGTTTAGTAGCTGTTCAAAGTTACAGTGTCACTGAAAAAAGTTGACTTATGAACATTTTTCACACTTATGACTATTGCTGCATCCCCTTTGTCACATGATCAAAATTCAGATGTTTGGCAACGGGATCATGTTTTTGATGATTACAGTGTCCCCTTTTGTGACCTTCTGACAAGCAGTCAATGGGGAAGTCAAATTCACTTAATAACCAAGTTACTAATTAACAGCTGCAGTGATTCACTTAGCTGTAGCAAGAAAGGTTGTAAATGGGGCAAAATTCAGTTAACAACTCTCTTGCTTAGCAACTAAACCTTTGACCTTTAATTGGGGACGTAAATTAAAGGCCTACCTGTAACTCACTGTGTTAAGTTGCTTTGTTCTGTCATTTACATATAACTTGACAGATATACATTTCTGTATTACATTTTCTACTCTCTACAATTTGTTGGACATCCACATTTATAAATTTTACTACAAAATTATGCCAAATTGCTCACTTCTACCTGGCTTGCAAGTTTTGCAGCATTTGCAAACCTTGCTGCTCATCAACATATTTCCTTCTCTCATTTGGCTGTTCTCTCTCCTAAGTCTTCTATTCCTGAGATGCTAACCCAGCTCCATCTGTTGGCCATTAAGCTTACAAAGCTGGCAAAATTCAGGGAAAAGAGGCTACAAATGAAACCAACAAAGTTATTTTGGTTATTCTTTCTGATATGTTCTGTTTACCAAATCACTCTTCTTTTATGTAACCATACAGAAAAAAACTTATCAGATTAAAAAGAATGCAAGCAAACCCAATGAAGTTTCACATTTTATATAACTTATTATAGAAATGTTAATAAAGCTAATTGATAAAATGTAAAAAACTTAATGTAAGAAGAAACCTAGATCTATTATTTTGGTTATACTATTACTGCTGTTATTATACCATTACTATTGCTATTAGTTTGTATGTTGAGGTTTATTACCAACGTATGTTGGTCGTGTTTTATTTGTAAATAATGCTCTGCCAATGCACTGTTATTCAAAAATGTTTATAAATGAAAATTTATAAAAATAAAATTAAAAAGAAATGTTAATAAAGCTAGAATGACACTTCTTTCAAAATATTTGATATATCCATTAGTGCATAAATCATATGGTTAATAGTACAAGTATCTGTAGTAAGCCAACTAAAAATAGCTTATTTTTAAAAGGCCAAGTTATGTAGCTAGTCCTCAACTTGCTACTATTCTTTCAGTGACCAATCCCTGAAGTTACAGCTATTGCAGCATCCCTGTAATAAAAATTCCGGCATTTGGCAACCTACCCACACTTAAGACATTTAAGCAGGGTGCTTCAACGCCTTCAGCTACTGGCCATATGAGGCTTTTTTCCCAAAGTCACGTACAGCAGTTTAGAGAAGAGGCCTCCTGTGGCCAGCAGCTGCTTTGTGAAAGGGCAGGGCAGACACACCTTGTCAGCAGGGGGAAGATGGTGAAAGTCAGTTGGGGTGGGAGTGTGCAGGATAAGTGCAGCCTAATAAGGGTGACTGCCATAGGGGATTCCTGGGGCATTGCAGCTTTGTGCTGTGCTACTGGAGCTTCCCAGGAAGCTGCAGCTTTGTGCCAGGCTGCTGAGTTAAACTAGAGCAACAGATACTTTGAGAGACAGCTATGGCACTGCATTGCATTGCATCTCAGAGACTTATTGCAAAGTAAATTCTGGTGCCATCTGTGGTTGTAACTTGAGGATTACTTACATAAAATTATTTTATTATATCTTTCTGATTGCATGCAAATCATTGCATGATTTACACATCTAGGTCAAAATTTGGTTGTAGTAGCCGCTATTTATTAACATAAGAAACCTCTTAAATCAAATCAAACTATTATTTTTAATGTCCACTCTGATTGACAGCTGAAACACAGTCTTTCTAACTTTTCTTGGAGGTATCAAATATTCCACTGAGAAATACATATTTATTTTTTACATTTCTAAACTGCCCATCTCTCTCAAAGAGTGACTCTGCTCGATCTCTAAACTTTGCATTCAGTAAGATGCGTTGCAAATTATATATGAGGAAAGGTACTTTATAGCTACCATTTGCTGTAGAAGAAATAGAAGACTATGAGAAATAATGGTTTCCCACTGGGTCTGAACACCAAGATTCACACACAAAATTTTCAAGTGACTACTTTTAAAGAAACCTTGGAGTCTTTCAGTTTCATATTAAATCTGAAGAAGTACTGTTAAAAAAAAATCCTACTATAATTTAGGAACCAGTTAACGTTTCATCTGATAGTAACTTCAATATATAATTAACCTCATCCTTCCATGTGCATACTTGTCAACAAGCAATCTGAATACTGTGCACATTATAACCATACAGTCCTTCCCTGTGAGAAAAAGGTTTTTATAAATTGGTCCAAGCTATATTTAGTACATATATCAAGTTAACCTGCATACAAATGGAGCAGGCAAAAGTACTTTTAAGAAGCTGTCTTATTTAAAGCTTAACTATTCATTCATATAGCTTAACACTGTCTCAAACCTAAATGCAGTGGTTCTCCAAATATTTCTGAGAATGTCCTTATCCAATTTCAGATTCTATTCATTGAAAGTTGAAATTTTTTATATGCAAAAATGTACTTATCCACTATAAACAAGAGCATGACAGTTGTATATAACTATTCAAGCATCCTAAATTTTTAGTTAAAATTGGCAGTGCCTCAGAGGTAGGTTATTCAGATGTAAACATTTCATCTTTTTCAACTACAGTATACTTTTTCAGATATTTTTCATTAGTATAAGTCATGTTACAATTAGGTACATAACCAGTTTTCAAGTCATACAATTGATAAATGAACTAAGTCAAAGCTATAGAAGCAATCTATAATTCATCATAGTTCCATTAAGTTCCGTTAGTTCATTCAAAACTAATTTTAAAATATTCAGCAGAACTCCATGCAAAAATTGTTTTCTAATTTATTTTAGAAACTTACTCCTTCAGTTTGAGTTAAAATAAACTTCACACACAATGTTGGTACAACACTATGAAATTTTATTATTCCACTAACACATAAATCATATAGCATAGTTATAGAAAAGAGAATGATAAAATAGTTTCTCGCTTACTATATATTTTGTAGTAAATAAGATGGAATTCTATCAACCAAATTAATTGCAAGGAGAGAATAAATGTGGTGCAAAGCAAACATAGCTGAAATAAAACAACTAGTCTATTAACTATGCTCAAAAATTTCATTGTTAGTTAAAGGGATGATTTCTGAACTCTTTATCAAGAACCTAAATAACAGAAATTCTTTATGCTGGGAATACTACATTTTATAATGAAATCTGTAAACTTCAGAGCAGCCAATCAAATGAAGTCTTCATTTCTATACAACCCACTGGAAATCCAAAATTATTCAAAATAAAGGGTGGATTAGCAGTTTTGAACTATAAATTGTATTACCATGCTAATTGTTTAACATGGGTCTCAGAGTGGATTATATCTCCTTATGGCTCAGCTAATTCTATGGACGGTGCAAGATTTCCAGATGGTCTGCATAAATATCTCTGGTTGATACAAACAGAAATAAACAATTTATGAGATTCGTGCAATAATAAATAATATATTTATGTGTGGCACAAACATAGGAAAATAAGAAGTCCAGATTTCTCCCTTCTCACTTCCTATTAAATGTCCGTTTATTAAAAAAAAGTGTTAAGAAATTTGTTCAATAATTACAGACAGTCATTGGAACTCAGTATTTATATATGACAACTGCAGTGAGACTATTATATCTCAAAAGTGAAAAGGTTCAACACCACCCACAATGGAGAATTGACTAGTGAATATGATGGAGTAGCTTGCAAAGATAGCTAATTTAACTTCCTTGATCAGAGTAAAGACAGTATCTACATTTACAGCTGCCTGAAAACCCTTATAGATGACTTGCATGAAATGGAAAAAATGCATTTATGACTTGTGGTTTTCATGATTAGAAAAAAAACTGGATATATGAAAAAAGTAAACAATTTTTGTGATCAATTTTGTAAACAGATAACTTTGTAATCATACATATATTTTGCTGAAGAAGTTTCTTTTTATTTGTTTTATTCTTTCCCATTCCACTGGTTTTACCTTCTCCTTTTCTTTCTTTGTTCTATTTCATGTTAGCTGTTGTATTATGTTTAAAACTTTCAATAACATTTAGTTTTTAAAAATAAATTTATTCAGTAGCAGCTTAATAACTCATTTAGATTGCAAGATTTCATTACCAATAAGATACAACCTTTTGATGCTCTTGTTTCAAAACAGTCTAGTTTACCTGACATTTTATCTTCAAAGAAGTAGCATAGCACTATAGCACAGCACTACAACTGCAGAACACAGTACTAAAATTGCAGAAATAAAAATAAAAGATTTAATTTAAAAATTAAATTATCCTGCTTTATTGCATATTGATGAACTATAAATTCAGAATTTGAACAAGGCAAAACTTGCATGATCAAATGAATGCAGAATCTGAATACAGTAACAGAAATGCAAAAATGATGATTTCAAGGTAAAAAGATTATTAAATTTATTCTGAATAAATTGCAAAATTGGATAATCTCTTCTCTAAAAATTGTTGAAAATATATTGAGCAAGTCAGATAGTTTTTTCCATATCTGGTGGCAACGTTCTAAAGCTCAACAGTTACAATGTAAATTACACTGGATAACAAAGATTTTGTATCTTACAGATTTTTGGTTGCTAATGGTGAAAATAACTTGTAATTTAGCCTATCAAATACTGTTTTATAGAAATCTTCTGTCTTTATATCATGGCAATGTACATCCTTCAATAGCTATTGGCACACATGAAAGAAATATATAAAAACATGGACGGTTCTTAAAGTATATTCAATACACAAAATACAATTGTAATATCTGTGGCGATCTAAAAGTCATGGCTTGGAATGCATCTCAGATATACCAAATACTGTTGTTACATGTGCAAATGTGACAGTCATGCAAGAGAATCGTGTTACATTAAATAAAATGGCCATTTTGATACAATTTGGTTCCAGGGCAGAAATATGTGGCTCATGAACCACTTGTTGACCTGCCAAGATATTTTGCATCTGCATGGAATGATGAAAAAAACTGTGAAAGCAATCAACAAGGAAAGTGAAATTTAAGTTATTTTAGACTGAAGTTTCCAAGAATAATTGATGCCAAGATTAAAGAAGACATTTTTGTTGGTCCACAAATCACACACATCATCATCATCAATGTCTAGCGGTCAGTAAGTAGGACCCGAGACAATTGCCTGAAAACATTCAAGGGTTTAGTTGAAAATTTTCTTAGCAATTACAGAACACCAAATTACAATCCACTGGTTGACAAACTTCTTACAGCATATGAGATTATGAAATGTCACTGAAGATCCATTTTCTGTATTCATAATAATCCAAGTGCAGTCAGTAATGAAAATGGTGAAAGGTTTCACCAGCACACTGTCACAATGGAAAAATGGCATCATGGCAACTGAAATCCATCATTGATGGCTGACTAGTATTGGACACTACACCAAATTCAAATAAAATCAACAAAAACATGCTTTTAGCCCTGTTGAACTCATGCAGCATTGAAAACATTGCGCAGTTAAATCTATTATAGTTATTAAAAATGTATTTCATTATTTCTGAATATTCCTACATGAAAGAATCATTCTGAAATTATATTTGTGTTCTGCTTGTTGTAGGAATATGCTCTTTTGCACTTTAAATCTCACATCACAATAGAAATCATTACTGGACAATAATCTGATATATTGATATCTACCTCAACCTCTACCTTTTTTGGAAGGGAGAAAGGATTATAGAGTTCATGCTACTCTCTTTTAAATCCAAATATACGTTCACTTTTGACTTCGTATTGTAGCTTTTGTGTGGGGTGGTGATGTATATTGCATTGACTATGGTTCTATTTACCTTTGCTTATTCCTCAACCATATTTTAAGATATTTACAACAATACATTCAATTTTCATAATTTATTATAGTAATGATATACTAGAAAGCCACTACCTCATTGATTTCTTTAGTTCCATTGTTTACATATTTATGCTTTATTGTTTGTATTTTTATCTGTTTTCCATTTTCTATTTGTGTTCATGAAATCTTTTAACATTTTTAAAAATACATTAAACATGACCTAACCCAACCGATGTGGTCAGTGGGGTCTAATTCAGGGTAATTTTCTGTTATGATCTTGTATGTAGACCTTACTCATAGATTTGAGTTTTAGGAATGCACTACTACTCAGTGATGAATTCTGTCACTGTTATGTGATGATTCATGACTGTATTATGAACAGACCAATTCCCCACAGATTTCCAATTAAAATTAGTTGCATATTAATGAGGTTCAGCAGCAAAAAGGGAAAACTTGACCTAAGTATACTAGAGAGGATATTTGAAGAAAAATATTAAAAATGTACCAATGAGAGCTCTACATAATTTTAAAAACTATTAAATTGTAGTCAATTAGGTTTCCATACATATACATATAATTAGTAGTCCTGAAAACATCATTGTTCATTGAGCAGATGTTCTAATAACTCTTACAATAGATAAGTGTGTGGAAACATGCTTAGAATTCTGCATGTGACTTCATATACTTGTTTCCATCATACTTTAACATTAAATGTTTTGTTCAATCAAAATAACAAAAAAGATTCCACCTTTTTGTTTTGTTTTTGTTCTTAGAAAGGCTAGAAAAGCACTGTCAAAACATCTTTTCTGAAAAGAGGTTATTCTGGGATTAAATCTCTCCAAAACAATGGTTTTGAGACTATGGATCAAATGAATCCAGGGTAGCATAATGGGCTTCCAGTTAGATTCCAGGTGCTTGTTGTCACCTTTAAAGTTCAAGATGGCTCCTGACTGGGTTATATGAGTGACTGTTTATTCCCATATTCACCTGCCCATTCAAACAGATTGGACAGGGTCAACTCCATTCAGGTCCTAGAAAATGGGCATTTTCAATTGCTGACCACATGCTCTAAAATTCTTCCCTTTTGAGACATATTATTTTGTCCCGAGTTTCAGAAGAGCTGCCTTTACACTCTAGTCCAAGAGAAAGGCATGCTTTTAATATTGTTATATACTAGTTAACATACGACTTTGGGGTTTTTTTTATCTGTTATGATGCTGTTATAATTCTTATCACCCTTGGTGAACTTATTTATTTGTATTAAGAGTTTCTAAGATGGTTCTGATTGTTAAGTCACTAATAGCCTTTGGTACTCAAATATTACTACTATAAATAAGGAACAGAGGAATGATCATTTGTCTCTCCTGCAAAATATTGTAAGATAACAAGTAGGGTCTTATCTACAAAAAGAAAGAAAAGGAAGAACACTACAGACCAGTCAGTGTGACATCAATATTTGGTCTAGTGGTTAAGGCACCAGGCTTGAAAGCAGGAGACCATAAGTTCAAGTCCTGCATTAGACATTAAAGCCAGCTGAGAAACTTTGGGTCAGTCGTTCATTCAGTCCAACCAATCTCAAAGGGTGGTTATGGGGAAAATACAAAAAGAAAGGTATGCTGAATGTGTGCGGCCTTGAGTTATTTGTAAACATTTATAAAAATAAGAAAGGTAGAGAAATAAATCAATAAATAATGAAGATTGTAGAGATCCTAAAATCTGTAACCAGAAATTACCACACTAGCATGAATTTGTAAGAATATATATCATCATCATAATCTTACTTTGATTTCCTTACCAGATTGTGGGAATGCTCAGCTGAATCTTAACTGAGTAAAGTATCATAAAGTATATTTTATGATATTCTGAATAGCATTCTACTTACATACGAGCTAGATATCACGTCCAGTAGGTAGAAGCACAACTGACTTGAACGTAACAATCAAATATTGCTAATCAGTTGTTCTTCATAAGCTGAAGTATCACGTGGTGTGTTGCAGTCTCTCAATCAGGGCAATATATTCTTCCTATTTTTTATTAATGAATTGAATTAAAAAGTGAAGTAAATTAAATTTGCAGTGCACAAAACTGGACAAGGTAGATTCTATCTAGTGGGAAGAAATAACTGAAAATATTATTGATGATTAAAATGGTCTGAAATGACAATTACATGGAGAAATGTTAAGCTGCATCAACAAAAGTATTTTTTTCAAATCGTAAGAACTGCTTTATTATATATATTTTATTGCTTAACACAGCTCGAGTTCTGTTGTCAATAACAGGAACCGATTTTTAAAAAAAAATATCAGAGAACCCCAAAACGCTGCAGAAATGAACAACAATAATAAAAGTACTGGAAATTTCATATGAGAAGAAACTAAGACAAAAGACAGCAGGGAGATGAAGATCTATTAAATCATTTTAGAATGCAGAGTAGAGAACAATGTCTTGTTATAGGAAAGCAAATTCTAGGTGAAATTTAGGAGCAATCAATTAATCAAGGAAGCAACTTTTCCTTCAGTGGATGAATTCAAAGAGGGTAGATAGATTTCTCTCATAGATATGATAGTTTGAATTCCTACAATCAGAAAAGAGCTGGACCGACAGCCAAATAACCACTTTCAAGTTTATGATTCTAAGATCAAGCAGAAGCATAAACTTAAAAATCCATGAACTGCAAATCAGAAATTAGGTTTGAAAAATTGCATTTTATTAATTCCATGAACAAAATATTAATAGCTTTTTAAGTTTATAAACTCTAGTAATAAGAGTTGAGAATGCCATCCTTTAAAACTCTAGAAATCGTCATTGCCCATTACTACTAATATCACCTAATAGGAAGGTTCATAGTCATGTTATTTTCTAAAACAATTTTAGCTTTCTTTAACATGCTGAAGGATTTGTTTCGTGATTTCTGCATAAGTATGTAGGAATATACATGATGAACAGTATTCATAATCCATGCATTCACAAATGCACTGTCAAAAAAATAATCACAGTGTCAGTACAGTTTCAATATATTGTCCAAAGTAAATGATACTGAACTATGTAAAACAGAAAGTCAAATTCCAAAATTTCTGCACAAGTAAAACCACTTTCCACTTATTTTCAGACCTGAGTACTAAGATCAATTTTTTACAAGCTTGATCAAGTAAACACCTACACTGAAAATTCTCCCATGTCTGCAGAAAGATCTCATCAAATACTCTTACAGGTTTACTCACTCTGAACATTCATTATATGTCTCAGATAGAATAGATAAAAGTTTCATAGAATATTCAAATATACTTTCACTGTGTCTATCATATTCGTATTCTTCTAATTTGAAATTCAGTCCTCTTAACTTTGGGCTTGGTTTTTGGGACCATGGGAATCTCTTGGATTTTTGCCATTACTTTTTTTTCAATTTCCTGCTGAACACAGTGTTCGTTTCAAACCCATTTTCTTATTTAGGACTGCATCTTTTATCTGAACATATATCATAGTTTTTGGGATGCATTATATCAGCCAGATTCACTTGCTTGGGAATTGTGGATAGATGTTGTTCCCTTTATGTACACATTATTCTACCATATACTCTATCTTGGAATACTGGAAGCCCAAAAAGGGAAATTTTGCCAACAATTAGACAAACTGAAATACTAGCAATTAGGTTTAAATTCAAGTTTCTCATGAGGCCAAACACTATATTTTGGCTGAGCGAACAACAAAATACAGGTAAATGAATGATTTACAACCATTCATTTAGTGACTGCTTGAAGTTACAACACTGAAGAAGGTGACTTATAACTATTTTTCACACTAATGACCATTGTAGCATCTTTATATTGTCATTGTTGTGGTCCGCTGGCAGCCTGGGGAGACAGAGCAGAATCAGACAGTGGGGAAGTCAATGGGCCAGTCTGGGAGTCTGGGGAGTACTCGGACTGCATCCAATACAGAGATCGGACAGGGCCATCTAGGAGCCTCCAGAATCTGACAGCAGCAAGGCAGAGGAACAAGGGGAGCCTGTTCCCGGTGCACAGAGCTGCCAGAAGGCAAGTGCAGTTAAGACAAAAGAGGCAACTTGTGAGTAAGGCTTGGAGGTGATTGCCCCTTCCATAAGAAATAAAGGGAAAGCAAAGGGACAGGAACCTTTGCAGAAAGCAACATCCTTCACTCTGTTCGGATTAAACCTTGAAGCCCTGTGTGTACTTTGTATTTTATTTGGCTTTTTACAGTTAATTTGGCACTTTAGTTGTTGGCAGCAATTCAAAGGAGATAAAGGTGGGTGCTTATCTCGAGAGACTTGTTTGGGACTCATTACAGGCTGGGAATCAACATTAATTCCCAGCATTGAAACAAAATGAGTTGTTTGGACTAAGCATGTACTTAATTATGGTTTCAAGACAGTCCTGGTCAGAACAGTCATGTCACCAAAATGTGGACCCTTGACAACAAACATATTATGACAGTTGCAGTGATCACTAATGTAATGTGATCACTTTTTGCCATTTTCTGACAAGAAAAGTCAATAGGGAAGCCAGACTTAACAACCATATTACTAACTTAACAACTGCAGTGATTAACTTAACAAATGTATGAAGAAAGATGGTAAAATGAGGCAAAACTTACTTAATAATTGTCTTGCTTAGCAACAGAAATTTTGTGCTCAACTGTGTATGTTGAGGACCATCTGTACTATATTGGTAGAATCAACTTCATAATTCAACTGATTCAATCTAACTGATTTACCACAATATCAGAAATGGTTGTTACGAAAACTATAAATGTTAAATATGAATTAAAAAATCCCAAATGCACAAATAAATCTTATCATATAGCATATAGCCTACAGAAAATAACCAAACTAATTCCATTTTAATATATGGTAGATACTACATAGTCTTTATTCTTAATTTAGGATTTTAAAAGATCAAAATTATGCTTTTTAACAGACTAAAATTTTCAAGTATTTGCCTAAAATTACATTTACAGAATCAAAAAGATGGTATTGAAACCTAGAAACTAATCACTTTGTAACTGCTTAAGATTTTTGGAATGTATTTCAAACTTTAGATATATAATTTAGAAATCTGATTTGTAGATATTGCACAATACAAGTATAAAATCATTGATCAGCAGGATAAAAAAATATTGTATTTTACTTCTATTTTAAAGTGAAAACAGTGGATGGACTCATAATTTATGGTATTCTATGATATGATCTAATTAGTTTGGGTTTGCAGTTGGATGAATCGACAGTTGTAACTTATTTAAGAAACCATAATACATAGTTAACAACTAATCTGCTTTGAACATGATAAGGACATGCTACAAGATGTGATGATGAGAAAAACTACATAATCTTTTCAATCAAATACCTAAATATTTCAGGCTGTTATCCTAAAAATACTTACCCAGCAATAAGTATTGAAAAAAGCATATATACACTTCCATTAAACAGTGTAGAAAGAAAAAAAAAATTAAAAGAGGCAAGCATGAGTTCTAGTGATAGGTTTCTGTATATTACATATATTTTGTATTTGTTATCTCAGTTATTACTGAGCGTATATAGTCGTAATTGAATCTTATAGTAATAGACAAATATGATGAAGCATCACTACTTAATACAGTATGAATATCCAAAAGAAAATTTCTGGGATACAATACATTTTTTGCCCTCCAAATCACTGTATAAAACATAATGGTTGTTTCAAAAATGTTGACTATCTCTCTGAAATAAACTAAGAGCAAACAGACCATTCAGATATGGTTGATGGTAATGCATGGGATCAGTACTTCTTCTCATCACCTCAAAACATTAAAATTGCTCCCAGACGTATCACGGAACAAGTTCCTAAGTTGAAAGTATCTGGTATGCTCCACAGCCAGGATTGTTCTGCACTATAATCATGCTTGTTGTGGGTACAACTGTGTTTCCTCAATAGAACATGAAATCTGATATGTAATTTCAAAACACCCACATACAACTGGAATCTCCTATTGAACTATGGTTTCTAGAGCTATGTACAGATGTTTTAAGATTGTGCATAATTTGCACGGTTGCTCAAGAAGTGGCAAATGGAATGCCCACGTAAAATCTATTACCATATTTAGGTAAGTATGAGGTTTCTACAACCCAACATCATTGAAATGATTACATTCATAGATCAAAACTTGAAGATAAAGGCCTACAAAATGCTTTGTTGATCTCCATTTTTCACATATCCCCAAAATAGATTACCAAAGCTCTCCCCAGCAACTTAATGCCACAGAGTTTCAAATTCTAATAGCTTTAGGAATTAGCCAAAATTTATATCTATCACTGTCTCTTAGAGAGATATTGTTTTCTTTCAAATATTATGCTAAGTTCAAAGACTAAGCATAACTGTAAAGATAAGGCACATAGTTTCAAAATGGAGAAGGGTACTTCCCCATCCTGTGCTGCAGAAAACCTTAAAATGCCTCTCAAGAATCTACCTCCACCTGAATTTTCAGCAGCTGAAAGATGCATTTAGCTTTATATCTGTGCATCTTCGACCATGTAACACATATCTAATATCACGAGGTTTTTTTTTGTAATTATTATTGTTTTATATGTGAAAGAATATTTCCCATTTAGAAGCTGAAGACTTTTCAACTTTCCCATATCTGCACTGCGAAATGTGGGACACGGCAAGATTCTTTTTCTACATAAGCTGAAAGAGTTTCTATTCAACTTCCAGATTCAGACAAAATTAACAAATAAATGCTTTATGTTATAACAGTCTGAATCTTCTAGAATTTTTCTCTCAATCTGCAAAACAGTAATCAGCAATCAATAAATACAATCTTCTTGCCTTGGAAGTTTTAGAATAATAATGTAATAAAATTCTCAAGTTATTTGCTACAATAGAGTTGATTAAAAGATCTCTTCACTCATAGAACACAGTTTTCAGATGTGATGCACTGAGTTTGAAGACTACATTTATTTGCAGATCTTAAATATGTATCTTATTTCAACAACCATTTATTTGAAAAATCAATAAAAACATACCCAACAATAAGCTGTTTAAAGAATTGCATGGAAAATGTAGCAAGAGTTCTAACACTTACATAATATTTCTAACTTGGGAAATTGATAACTTTTACAAAATGGGTTCCCCTAGATCTTAGAAGTAGTAATATAGTAAAATGTAACAGAGTAAAATGTTATTTATGTATCTTTAAGTATACAGATGTCCTAAAAATGTTGAGAATTTTTTTTTTTAAACTAGACACTTGCAGTAAGAATTACGGTCAATTTCTTATGTTTAAAAGAACAATTTTGTCAAAAATAAGCTATATTCTGAATTATTATTAAAATGATAGCCAAAAAAGCAATTTTGTTTTTAAATATGAGTGACAGTTCATCTGTTTTACACTTCACACATACATTTATAATATATATCTTACATCTTCAAATCCAGTAAAAAAGGATTTGAAAGAGATAACTTTTCTCCTTTTCTCAGTTCAGAACTGGTTATTTCATGATCACTACATTAGCTTGCCAATTATTAACCATGTGTTCTTCATAAATCAATCCCACATTTACCATAGTTTTTTGGGGGGAACTTTCACATTCTTGATGCAAATTGTGGTCTCTGTATATCTTATAAAGAAAGGCAGAATTCTCAGTTGTATTCTAAACAATGTATTCAGCTACATTTAGCTTTCAGCCTTTTTATTATCATTGTCAATGAATGGGGCCCTAGTCAAATTAAGCTGCCATTTTAGGTTAAAGACTGAGAGCCTCTGCTGTTCAGCAGTAAAACAAGAACACTTCAAGCAACAGATGTAGTATTCTAACTGGAAAATTATGAATCATGGCTTTTACAAAAATAATTAATAACTCTGATTTTTAAAATTAATAATACTCACACATTACTGCAAACTAACTGGCTTTATAATGGGGATAAAACAGCTACCCATGCTGCTAGAGTTATATCACTATGATTTTTTTGTCTCCGTTACACTGGATGATCTGTGAGAAAAGAGAAATATTTCATTCAACTTTTATTCTTGTATTTATGGTGCATATTATGATACATAAAAAGATATTCAATTAAAAAGATGAGTTACAGCTCAGGAAATAAAATTAAGGAACTTGTTTCTTTTGCAGGACAGGGGCAATGACTTGAGATTTTAACTTTCCAAACTGAAATATACAAGGACCAAGTCGTGGGGAGGGGAAATTACTTTTTTTAAATCTGAGCCTCCTAAAAAAGCACAATGAATACCTCACCAACAAAAACAAAGGCAAACTAGAAAGAGTAGACTACACCGTTGCACCTAAGATTCCCTTAATATTTAAAAGGAAACTCCCCGTGTCCTACTACTTTTCTTTTGTCTATTGTCTCCTTAAAGAAACTACTTTCAAGCAAAGCGTGAGCAATGTTCAAAAGTGCTTTGGAGAAACTCTCCAATTTATTGCCTACCCAGACCGTCCCATAAGCCTGATGTCTCCCCAGGACTGCCCCCATTCTCAGTTTAAGAGGGTGTCAAACGCTCCAGGAGAGAGTGCCCCTTATGCAATACCATCAAGGAAAAAAATGAATGCAGTATAATGATGGCTGCTCCTTCTCCCCGAGACCCACTCACAACACTCTCCCCCACCCCCTCATCAACTCCCCCCGCCAACATCCACCCCTCCAGCGTCCGCTTCTCACTTCCACCAGCCCAGCGCCCGGCACCAACGCACCCACTCACCCCGGCCCGACAGAAACCCAGCCCCGCGTCCTCGGCTCAATCAACCCTAAACAGACACACTCCCTGACCGCCTGGCCTCAAACCACCTTTTCCGCTCACCCTCAAAATGGCCTTGGTTTCGGGAAGGGAGGGGGAAACTATGGACACCGGAGAAAGCTTCTCGGCGACCCGCTTCTGACCAGGGAAGAAGACAGAAGCGCGCAGGCGAAAGGTGGCGATGTTTGGCGGCGGGGGGAGGGGGGAGGAGAGAAAGACATACACGGAGAGAGAGAAAGGGAAGCAGACTTGGTCCGCGGGGTTAAGTCTCTATTATGTTGTTGTTGCTGCTGCCCGCTTAGACAGCGTCTCTCTCTCTCTCTCTCCCCCCACCTTCTTCTGTCCCTCCCTCTCCCGCCGCCCCCCCCCTCAGTTTTCTTCTTGGGTTGTTAGGAAACAGTAGGGAACCCCTCCCCGCACCGTCCCCCGCGTGTGACTCCCGTTTCACTCCCACCGCCAACCTCCCAGCTCCTCTTCAGAGAAGACAAATAACCCCGGCGCAACCTCGTGCCTCTCCTCCACCCACCCACTCACCCCCCCGCGCCACCATCACCTCCATTTCCTTCAGCTCCCTCGCGC
>BHFT01067123.1:0-11659 GCA_004320025.1 Laticauda laticaudata | reverse complement strand
GTTAACCAACGGATGGCAAGTGTTTCTCTCTGTTTTACATCCTCTTTCCATCCGTTGGTGCAGTGTGACATGGGCTATACATCAAGCTCAGGGTTTTGTATTGGTCTTGGAAGCTAAGAGCAAGAAAGGTTGGACTTGCATCTTTGGTTCCCTTAACTATGAGAGCCCAAAATCTCATAGATGGTTTCACATTCCTCCAATGAGTAATAAAGTAATCCTGGTAGTCCTCGACTTACAAAAAATCATTGATTGACTATCAATTAATGTAACTATCAAAGTTACAACAGCATGCCTTATGACCATTTTTCATAGTTAATGACTGTTGCAACTTCCCATGGCTACATGATCAAAATTCAGATGCTTGTCTGAATCATATTTATGATGGTTGCAGTGTCCCAGAGTCATGTGATCACTTTTTGTGAACTTCTGACAAGCAAAGTCAATGGGGAAGCTAGATTCACTTAACAACCATGTTACCAGAAAACTGACATTATAGTCAGTAAATGGACATATCCAAATAATTATCAAATTATCAAAGTTACAGAAATATTCCACAGAAATAGCAGATATAGAGCAGAAACAGACACTTTTTAAAAAAGAAGGCACTAAAAGTATTTGAATTATGAGTGTATATTGAACTTGATTAAACCCAACAGTCTGTTTTTGGACCAATGCAATTGTACATGATAAAATGGTAGAATGCACATACACCGAACGCTTTGTGAGTGATTCAGTTGCAGTGATTCAGACAGACACTGTAACACTTTCCATTTTCTCATAAAATACCATCATAGGAAAGGGAGGAATTTAGCCAAAAGACAAAGACTATCTCCTAATCACAGGGAACAATTATTAGGATTTTTCTAATCAGTGTACTTTGAAATAATATTTTAGTTGTTGCAATGATTAGAAACATATGAAAAAGATGGTTCCAAATACCCATTCTAAAGCAGTGGCTTATTACGAAATGACCATTAAAAACACTGGAGGATTTTAGGATCATTTCCAATAAAAATATTTGCAAAGATTTATTTCACAAAAACACTTCAACCCTCCTGTCTGAAATTATCTCCACAGAATATATAAATATATTATCCTTACAAAATAGAAAAATATACAAACAAATAAATCTAGCTTTCAAATTCATGCATTTAAATAAACCAAGCATTTTTCATTCCCAAGATAGCTTTCCACTTTCTGCAACTTTCATCAATTATTATTTTTATCCATAAAAATAGACAATTATACATAAAAATGACATCATTTTCCTTTAGCAATAAAGTTATAAATACTGAAAAAAGAATGTAAAATAATTTGTAACCAAACAACTTGTTTTTCTGAAACTCAGTGATTTTCATTTGATACAAAACTCATCTCATTCCTTGGAAAAATACTTTCACAAAATTCAGCTTATTATCATTTTCTAGTGCTACTCTATATGAAGCACAAATCCCAAATAGTAATGGACTGCTTCGAAATCAATCCTACTTAAAAGAAGTTTTAGGAAACCCTAAATCCTAATCCCATACAGTCAGAGCCTGTAAAGAAAACAGTAGAGTTCTGTGAGAAAGCAATCTGTTAAGGCTAGGTCCCACTGGCTGATGGATGCAAAACATATGCATAAAGGACACAGCAGACAAGCAAAATTTCGGGGGTGGCTCCATCCGTTGTTATCCGCTCCAAAAAGTGGTGAAAATTTGCATAAACAGAATAGGGAAAAGAATGGACGTGGTAAGTTACTAGCGGGGATTTTCAAGCGTTGTCATGAGGAAGCCGAGCAAGATGACAGCGGATAGGGAGCGGATGACAACATCCGACAGGGTTTTCCGGGGAGAATTGTGAAGCGCGGCACGCATAGCGAAGGGGCGGATGCATAGCGGAATGATGTGAGTTGCATACACAGATGCCTATAGGTAAGGCAAAGAGGATGCACAATGATTATATCGGGCTACGCAAAGCGTTCACTGTGCATGCGGGAGCTAATGAATTGTGTCAGCTCCGCGGATATAAAAGGATGCAGCACGCATGCCAGTCAGCATTCAAGGGGAAAAGACGTGGTACACATACGCATCTGGGAGGAACACCATGGTTCGTCAGTCAGCGGAAAAAGAGGGCCTGTTCTACTCATTCAGCCCTTGGCAAGGAAGGACAGAACCAGAATACCACCCCTGGCACTGACGTCTGAACCTCCTTGCTGTGCTGCTGCTGCTGCTGCTGTGGACCAGCCCCAAGGCCCTCAAAGCCCTGCTGCTGAAGGCCTGCTGCCAAAAGCCCGCTGAAGGCCCTGCTACTCCACCCTGAAGGCCCTGCTGCGCAGCCCCTGAAGGCCCCTGCGCCCAGCCCCTGAAGGCCCTGCTGCTAGCCCCTGAAGGCCCATGTCAAGCCCTGCCAGAAGGGAGGCAACGAGGCAAAGGGAGGAGAAGGGAGAGCAGGAACAGATACGCCGGTCTTCCAAGGAGATGAGGGATGAGGTGCTCGGAACTGCGCCTGTGGGCGCAGAACGAGTACCTCTGGAGAAAGGCCACAGACTGTATCCCGCCCACAAAGACACGAAGCAGGCCAGCTTGGAGAGGACAAGGCAGAGAGCCTGGAACACTGCAGATGTACTCGTTCCTCCCTCAGCCATTCCAGCACCTCATCCTCATGCTCCTTGGAAACGGTATAACGCTGTTTCCTCTCTCCTCTCTCTTTCCCCCTTGCTCTCCTCCTCTGCAGGGGTTGAGTGCAGGCGCCTTCAGGGCGCTCTGAAGCCAGCCCGGGCCTTCAGGGGCTGGGGCAGCAGGGCCTTCAGGGGCTGCGCGCAGCAGGGCCTTCAGGCCGGCTCGCGACGTAAGCAGGGCTTCAAGGGGCTTGCAGCAGCACGGGGTCAGCACACGGCGCTTGAGGCCCTGCGGGCTGGTCCACAGCAGCAGCCAGCAGAAGCACAGAGTGAGGTTCCAAGAGTCACGTGCCAGGGGGTGGGATTCTGGGTTGTGTCCTTCTCTGCGCCAGCGGCTGGCAAATTGAGTAGGAAACAGGCTTCCTTTTTCCCTCGCCACCTGACGAACGCCATGGTGCTTCTCCCAGATGTTTATGTGGTCAGCACGTCTTTCCCATGAAGCTTACTGCAATGCGAGCTGCATCCTTTTCAAGTATCCGCGGAGCTTGACACAATTCATACTCCCGCATGCACAGTGAAACCTTGCGTCCGATATACATTCATGTGGCAATCCTCTTTGCTTGCCTATAGGGCATCTGTGATGGCAGTCACGATCAATCCGCCTATGCATCCGCCCCTTTCCGCTATGCGTCCGCTTCACAATATCCTCCCGCAGCCCCTTCGATGTGTCATCCGCTTCCATCCGCTGTACATCTGCTCGGCTTCCTATAGAACAACCGCTTAACATCCGACTTACGTACTACCCACGTCCATTCTTCTTCCATCTCTGTTTATGCAAATTTTCACCACTTTTTGAGGGGAGCGGATAACCAACGCGCACTCGCACACACGCGAAATTTGTGCTGTGTCTGCCTGTGATCCTTTATGCATAGTTTTGCATCCATGCAGCCAGTGGGGACCTAGCCTTAACAGATTGCTGTTCTCACAGAATCTACTGTTTTCTTTTACCAGCTCTGAGCTGTATGGGATTAGGAATTAGGGTTTCCTAACTACTTTTAAGTAGGAAATTGATTTCGAGAAGCAGAGTCATTACTATCTATGGGATTCTTGTGCTTCATATAGTTAGTAGCACTAGAAAATGATAATAAGCTGAATTTTGTGAAAGTATTATTTCCAAGGAAATGAGATGATTTTTGGTATCTAATGAAAATACTGAGTTTCAGAAAAAACAAGTTGTTTGGTTACAAATTATATTCTACATTCTTTTTCAGTATTGTATAACTTTATTGCTAAAGGAAAATCGATGTCATTTTTATGGTATAATTGTCTAATTTTATGGAATAAAATAATAATCTGATGAAGTGTGGCAGAAAGTAGGAAAGCATCTTTGGAATGAAAAATGCTGTTTTCATTTGAACATGCATGAAACTTTGAAAAGCTTAGATTTATTTGTTTTTATTGTTTCTATTTTGTAAGGATGAATATAGTTTATATATTCTGTGGAGATAATTTCAGACAGGAGGGTTGAAGTGTATTTTGTGAAATAGAAGTCTTTGCAACATATTTTTAATTGGAAAGTGATCCTAGAAGTATCCAGCTCCAAGGTGCTTCATTTACGATGAGGTCATGTTCGTGTAATAAGCCACTGCCTATTAGATGGGTATTTGGGAACCATACTTTTATCATACTGTTTCTAGAATCATTCGGCACACAACATAAAAACCTACTTATTCTCCAAGTTACACTGATTAGGGAAAAATCCTAATGCAATTAGTTTTCGCCTGTGATTAGGAAGATAGTACTTTCGAGTCTTATTTGGCTAAATTGCCTCCTTATTCCTCATGATGGGTATTTTTATGAGGAAAATGGAAAGTGTACAGTGTCTCGTCTGAATCACTGCAACTGAATCACTCACAAGCGTTCGGTGTATGGTTGCCCCCCAAAATTTTTCCCCCTAACCAATTTTTTATTAAATGGTAAAAAACAATTTTTTGCATTGGGGTTCCCCAAAACAGACTGTTGGGTATTTAATCAAGTTCAATATACACTCATAATGTCAAAATACTTTTTAGTGCCTTCCTTTTTTAAAAGTGTCTTTTCTGGCTCTATATCTGCTTATTTCTTGGACATATTTCTGAGTAGAAAGCATGCTTTGACTAAAGGTTGGGAATTCGAGTAATTAGAAACTTGGCGTGGAGTGTATAGTCGCCATTGTTGACTGATCGTAATGTGCTCTGCCAGTTCTTCGTCAGGTACATGGTTGTAAGTGATATCTAGCTATCCACCATCTGAACTTATGCTTGTCAGGAAGTTCACTCAAAAAGTGATCAGACATGACTCGGGAGCCTGCAACCATCAGATCGCAAATATGACTTTCACACGGACAAGCATCTGAATTATCATGATTGTGTAGGGATATTGCCGTCTTTCAACATTCGGAATGGTGCATTCGACAGCGGCATGGACCTAGTGTTACTTTGGATAGTTTACATTTAGTTGTCAGTACGTATGGAGGTAAGATATCAATGATATTTTAGGTTTGTGAAGTACGACGAGACTACAGGATCTCTTATATTACTCATTGGAGGATGTGGCTACTGGTAGGTTTTTGGGTTCATGGTTGGGACCAAGGATGCACGTCACGACTTTCTGCTTGCTTCAGACCAATCAAACCCATGGCTTGCATGTTGCCTGTCCCTCGTCCCCAGCAGATGGAGGGATGTAAACAGGGAACACGTTAGCCAGGTCGCGGTTAGGGTTTAGCGGGTGAGGCACTGTTTCTGTACTTACGTACATCCCTAGTGTCGAGGTCGTCAGCAGTCTGGGAGTCGAATTTAACGGCAGCGGGCGGCTTCACGAGACGTAGTACAACGAGGGAGACTCCTCGGCTAACCTGGATCGACGTGCCGCAATAACACGTGAAGTTGATTGGCGAACACCGACCAGGTTTGTCTACTAGGCGTGTGAGTGAGTGACTCTCAGCACGTGGGTACATTTTTTTACAAGCAGTGGACGAGCGGGGCACTCTCAATCCCGTCCCATCCGGATGCGGTGATAGATTGATCTGGCTAAAGTTTTGTGCCTTTTTTGGCGGTGTTCCGCTCCGTTCGTGCATCCCACGCATACGGGGAACATCCGTTCTACATCCGCTCATACACTTACGCATGCCGAGTATAATTTCGCGAGTCCCGCTACGGGCAACGCTTGCGCATTCCTGTGCACTCGCATCCGCTCCAGTGGAAAACGGACACAGGGAGGAAGCAAACTAGCGACGAATGCGTAGAGTCAGCTCAGTACCTCGTGAGTAGGTACCATCCGCCAGAGATTATCCACGTTAGCGAACGGAAAGTGCCGGAGAACACGATGTGCGGCCGATAAGACACACTGTGCAAGAATGGATTACGCACTAGCGCCCCGCAGGCACAGAGCACCAGCCGATAAACGTTGATATGCCCCACGAAAGAGCACGGGTGAGATACCAGAAGGACGGAGTGTTCACCGGGCGTATCGGTAAACAGAGGGCCCCAGAACGATGACGAGTTCTTATGCAGTACTGCGTGAGCCTGGGACCGCACCGACGGCCACCAAGGAGCCGTAGACGCGCGCGGACAAAGGGAGAGCGCGAGCAAGGTAGGCGAGTCGCGGGCGACTCGGCAGATAAGGCTGCGAGCGAGCGTTGGGGCCGGCGTTTCAGCTACCACGATAGACTGCGCCGAGGCGCACGACGGGCGGAACCGGAACGCGTAGCGGATAAGTAGCACGACGTGAGAAGGTGAAAGCGGATGCAGCTCGCATAGAAAGCAATTAAACGGAAAAAACGTTCACAGAGGGGACGTAACCGGATCATTTAGACTGTCTGCAGGATGTCCTATGAGGATGCAAAAGACACCGAGCGAAAAAATGATATTTCCTATAAAAAGGGAGAGGAACTCACCTGGATTCTCACTTTGCAGTCACCACGTAGGCCTGTGTGCAGACGTCCTTCAGACCTTCATCTTGAGCTGCCTATGCCTTCCACAGCAATCCATTGATGTCCACCAGGATCGTAAACACTCCTTTTGGTAAGCCCACCAACCGTTCTGCAACAGTGCAAGACCATCTACAGCTGCTTTTCAACTGTTCTACAGCGAAGAAAAGGAAGGCGACCGAAAGAGCGTCTCGGGTCCGAAGATGGTTCGGAGAGAAGCAGAGTACAGACTGTACAACAAGCTGATGGTGGAGCTCAGGAACAAGACACTCGTGCATTCCAGAACTTCATGAGGATGCCGCCAGCCATGGTTTGACGAAGTTGTGGAGTGGCTGAGACCCCCATGTTCGGATTTTGGGTGGGGTGTTTGGTTTTGACGCAAAGGCAAACAACCAACTTCCGGCCCAGCCTGGACCCTGGGCTCAAGGTGCACTGCGACACGACGTCTGCGCCACTGGCCTCAAGGGACATGCTACAGGAGCAATGCGTACGGCTGAGGGTGCCAACACAACACCATCAGCATTGTGGTCAGAGAAGTGGTGCAGACCACATTGCTCCTCCACTGAAGTAGGCTGGAAGAAAGTGAGAGCAGTGGTATCAGGAGTGGAACTTCCCCCACAACGGTTGGAGCCATAGATGGAAGCCACGGCTGCAAAGACTCGCAGCCAAGAGTCAGGGTCCACTTTATCTTTCAATACAAGGCTTTCTTCAGCAGTCATCCTCTTTGCCCATGGCCGATGCTGACTCAAGATCATGTACATCGATGCTCAGGCAACGGCTCAATCTTCCAGGAAATCCCAGGTATACAACGCCAGTCCACCTCAAGGAGGGCTGGAATGCAACCTCATCATGCGAGCTTCCCAGAAATCCAGACCCGCTGCCCCAACGACAACGACAAAAATGTCCCTACTTCATCGTGGGGATGACGCCTTCTCCCCTCAGAACCCTACCTCATAAGCCCGTATCACCTCCAGAATGCCTCACCACGTGAAGAGAGGATCTCTCAACCTACAGGTTGTGCCAGGGCAAAGAGATGGGTGGTGGAAGAACGCTTTGGCGTCCTGGCCAAACAGTTCCACGTAGCTCTCTCACAGCCGTGATATGCAGCCAGAAAAGAGGAGCCAATCGCCAGGACCGTGAGGAGGATCGTGGAACGCTTGCTGCATCCTGCACAATTCATGGCGCACGGGCCGCTAGCCCGTCTTTGCAGAACAGCTCGTAAGACCCAACAAGGCAAATGGGACATGGAGCCTGGGGAATGGAAGCAAGGCGATAACGCTGAGATAGGCCACACCTGGTATGTGCAAGGCCCCACAGAGCTTCATGTGAGGAAGAAGCAGCGCAACCTCCTGAAACACTGAGTGCAACTCCCAGCTGGAGCAGTGAAGTGGCAGAAGACAGGATGATAGATGATTAATGGATCTCTTCAGCCTGTCTCATCACACTGATGAGAAATTGTGGCATGTATGTTGGGTGGGCCTACAATTGAACAGGGCATTTAATAAAGAGTTGGTGTTTATTTCAAACTGTGTGGATCAATGCGTTATACATTGTTAATTTCGATAGTGAAGCGGCCATAGGTGTGGCAACCTAGGGAGGGTGGACCAATACAGTCCAACTATGCAGCACTGGAAGGTTTTATTATCCCACAGCTATTTCCCATCCCAAAAAGGTATCTGCCCATACTGCACAGCTATTACCCATTCCAAAGGTATCCCGTGCCCATCCAAAGTATTGTACCATCCCCAAAGGTATCCATGCCCATTGTCCACTCGATATTCATTTAGAACCATCCTACAAGCATGCCAAAGGCTTAAACAATTCTAAAAGTTTCCACCAAGACTTATATTGACAAAATAACTATGAAGCCAAGTCGTGTGAAGCAAAGAATAATAATTTATTAATAACAAGCGTAAAAGAAAAATGACCCAAGCTCAAGTGTCCAAAGCAAAATAAAGTCAAAAGTAGCCACCGCCAGTCCTGGCACTCTTCTTGGTCACTCTGAGGCATGCCAGTCTTCCAGGGTGAAGGGTCCAGGTGCTTGGACGGTGGCTGCTGTGAGTGCTGGTCATGAGGCATCATTGGGGTGCCTGGCCCCGAGAGGAAACAGGGATGGTGTGTGGGGAAGCTCTCAAGACAGCTGGCTCATCCCATGATGTTGAGCCCCTCCCTCCAGACAGGGGTGTCAGCCTCACAAAACCAAGTACAGATGTTCTGAGGCTGGGCTTGCTGTGGGGTGGAGAAGGAGCAGTTCAGTGGGGATAATGGGCCTCAGCTGAGCGAGGTAATGGCGTCGGTGCATTTGTGGCGTGGGCTGCATCTGTTGCAATGGCTGGCATCAGTGGCGTGGGTGTATCGGTGGCAATCAGTGGCACCGGTGGCATCCAAGTGTACCTGTGCCTGGATGGGAAGGGCTGCTGTGCTGCTGGACCTCTTGGTAGCCGTACCTTGGTAGGTTGAGAGCCTGTGGGAAGGCCTTGGAAGGGCAGTGAGCATCACCTGGGGTGGAGAGAGCAGGCCTGGACTGGGTGGCACAGCAGGTTCATCTGGTCTGGAGGGTTGTGAATGAGATCGGTGAGATGCTGTCCTATTACCACTCACCTGGTAAACTGAACGTGTTTCCGGACATTGCGTTGTCTCATGAGAGGGTGCTGGTTTGACAGCTAGGTGAAGGAAACGTGGTCTTGCGGTTGAGGGTGGGGCAGTGTGGCTAGTGATACCAGGCTTGTAGCAGAGGAGATCTAAGCTGCTTCACTGAAGGCGTTCCTGATCTCCATGAAAGAACAGGTGTGGCTCTGCCCCTCGGAGACAGGTCTGCCTTCTCTGCTTTTGGTGGAGGTGGAGCTGGGGGTGGATGCGAGGTCTGGGAGCGTGTGGTGGAAGTGCCGTCCTCCCGATAATGCTTCCCCAATGGCATAGGGGGTCCCTCCACGTTGCTTCCTGCCACGGGTAGTACAGCTGTCCGGGGGAGGGATCTCCGTCGTGGCACGGCTCCCACAGATAACTACTGGACACAGGAGCTGATCTTTGCCACGAAGAGTGAGGACTGGCTCCTCAGCAGGACTAAACCTGAGAGAGAGGAGGTTTTGTTGTGTGAGAAGGCTGCTCCCTCGTGGCAGCATCTCACACCTCCAAGAAGCTGCACTTGGCCATCAGTAGCGCTCTATGTCCATCAGCTTGACCGTGGCCTGGCAGATTTTCTTTGCAGTGTGGGCAGCGTTCCCATACAGGTGTGCATGTGCTTCCACTAGCCGAGGAGCACCATCGAAGTGGTAGCCCAGGCTCTCCGCCTTCTCTCATCCAAGCAGCCCTGCTTCCTCTGGTGTCTCGATAGAGCCTGTGCCACCTTTCCGCAGATATCATTCTTCAGTCAGCCACTCCAGGTCCTCCTCCTCATGTTCCTCTTCTATGGTGTCATTGAACTCCTCTCCCGTTTCACGCGCTGCCTTCGTCCATCCCCTCTGAGCCAGCCATATGGGCCCTCAACAATCAGGAGGGGCCATTCGGAAGTTGTCAGGGGCTGCTACTCTTCCCACCAAGACAGCAGCAGCACAACCAACACAACATAGCAGCACAAAGCAGCACCAGCAGGACCAGGAGCCCAGCAGGAACAGCAGGAGACCAGGAGCAGCGCCAGCAGAGTAAAAGCACCAGCAGAAGGCCCTGCACCAAGGAGGTAGTGCCAGCAGAACTGCTACACCAAGAAGAGCGAAGCCGGAGCACAGAGCCCCAGCAGAAGCAGAGTCAGGGGTGGGATGGTGGCCCTGTCCCTCTTGCCAGGGCTGGTAGCGGATGACTGAGGCTTCCTTCTTCTATTTGCCCATGGGCCTTGTTGGCTGTTGGCATATTGCCTGGCATGGCCGTGGCTCAGGCCTGCGAGCTGTGTCTGGCAACGGATCTCTTCCCTGAATGGTGACCTGCTCTGCGAGCTGCTTCCCCTTTATATGGGAAGAGACGTGGGGCTGACTGAGCAATGCATCCTCCCGCAGCGCAGTGAACGCTGGGTGCATCCGGCTTGGCTCCGCTCTGCATCCGCTCATCCGCTGCATCCGCTCTTTCCGCTGCGCGTCCGCTTCGCTGTTTGTTCTCCCCGGAAAAGCCCTCGGATGTGCCATACTGCCCATTCGCCTTCCATCTGCTAGGCTTCCGTGGAGCATCCACTTTCCATCCCCTTTACATCCTCTCCCCGTGCCGTTCGGTGACCTTTCCGTTGTTGTCCGCTCTGGTTATGCAAATTCCGAGGGGACCTTTTGATAAGGCAGGATTAAGACAACGGATGAACATTTTAATCGTCAAGGTGGCTTCCCTATTTTGACAACTTTTGCATCTGTTGGCCAAGTGGTGAACAGGGCCTTTAGACTGTTGATGTCAAACTTTTCTTTCAAGCTAGTTTCTTCTAGACCAAAGAAGCGCTAACTTGCCTTCTCTCCAATTGACTACATGGATAGAAGTATTATAACTCTTGCTATTGTCAGCCTTAACCCAATATTATCGCCCCATTGGTAAACTTTCGTCCAGTTATGAGGGAATTGTTAGAATATAGATCTTAATAAATAGCATGTTTTGGTGCACAGCGGTATTGTGGGGAGAAACACAGTGCTATGATTTCCAGTATACAACAGGTGATCACGGGAATTACCTCTTTTGATTACTTTGCTCTAGAATTAGAAGGAGTGGCTTTACAGGCAATATGTTTATGGTAGCCACCATAAGAACTTGCTCTCAATCGCAAAAAGTGTGCTCATCCTTTAAGGGTGGTGGAAATAAGTAATAAATAAGTCATTAGAGGGACCATATTTCGACGTACTGCACTGGGCGACGCTCAGAGGATCCTTAAGAAACTTGTTACAAAATTTGATTGTTCGACTGGCCCCATTCCTACTATTTGCTTCCAGCTATGGCGCTCATTTTCCACAATCTTTATGGCACAAATCGCTCCCTATTGCCTGAGCAATACCAGATTGATTGATATAGAGGTTAGAAGCAGTGTTACTCTGCATCATGATGAAACAGCTGTCAAAGGACTATCAAATGTGAAAGATTCGCGCGTTTTGTTCTCAAATCCAGCAATGTTCAGGAGAGACTCAGTATAG
>BHFT01067122.1:0-37390 GCA_004320025.1 Laticauda laticaudata | reverse complement strand
TCTTTGGAACAACGTAGCTGCTTAAGTTTAGCTGTGAACCAAGGTTTATTGTTACTATATATTGTTATTGTTAAAAAGTGCAGAAAATATTTTTACTACCCTAAAAAGTTATGTGAATACAAGATCAACATATGAAATATATGAAAGGTTTTCCATGACAACATTCTATCAATGTCATTAAAATAGCGTCAAAATTCTAAAAGGTTGCAGCCCATCTTCTTAGGTATCTTATATTATGCAATCTCTATTGCATGATAATAAAGGAAAAGGTTAGCTATTAAAAGACTGAAAAATGTCAATGGTTTGATGCAAATATTTTGACATATAGCAAGAAGGGTTGACAATCAATGACCATTCCTGGTAATATATTTGGAGCCAGTGTACATCATAGGAACAGTGACCAGGACCCAAAGTTTCAGTGTTCAGAATATTTCAGACATGACATATAATTATTCTATAATTATTTAGTGTTCTGCACCTTGCTGTCAAATGTATCCCCAAGTACTTAATCTTATTCGTGACCTGAATTTTCAATAGATCTGTCAGTTCTTCCTTTTNGCATCTTGCTGTCAAATGTATCCCCAAGTACTTAATCTTATTCGTGACCTGAATTTTCAATAGATCTGTCAGTTCTTACTTTTGTCTTGATAGCAAATTCTTTGTCAAGATCTTTGTCTTATCTTTATTTTCGAACCAGCCATCTTTCCATAGGCCTCTATCTTTTCTATCAATTTTGATGCTGTTTCTAGTGGGTCTTCTAAAATGAAAACAAGATCATCTGCAAATGCTTGCAACTTAAATTCTTCCTTTTTAATTTTCATCCCTTTTATATCCTTTTCTTCTCTAACATTTCTGTTTAGCATTCCAAGGGTAACACAAACAACAGAGGTGATAGTGGGCACCCTTGTCTTGTTCCTTTTCTTATATCAGTAGAGTCTGTCAATTACCTTTACTGTTTGCTTATGATATATAGCTTCTATTGCTTGCATTAATTTTTTAGCAAAGCCCATCTGTTCCAACTGTAATAACATGAATCACCCAACTTCGTGCAGTGAGAGCCAAGACTCTCATCGCCTTCGTGGGCAGCGGCTTGTCGCGATGAGAGTCTTGGCTCTCATCGCGCGAAGCCGCTGCCCAGCGAAGGCGATGAGAGCCAAGACTCTCATCGCACGAAGCCGCTGCCCGCGAAGACGATGAGAGTCTTGGCTCTTATCACGCGAAGTCGGGCAGCCAGATTTATTCGCATATAAGCCGACCCCCAAATTTGGGGGAAAAAAAAAAGCGTTCTAAAGTCAGCTTATATGCGAGTATATACGGTATACTGTAGATCAGAATATACAGATAGTTTCTTAATTGATACTCCAGTTAAAACTCTGATTACAATTAGTTCTTGACTTATCACAATTGAGCCCAAAATTTCATTGCTTAGCAAGTTAGTTTTCAAATGAGTCGATCCCATTTTACGACCTTTGTTATCACATTTGTTAAGCAAATCACGGCTGTTGTTAAAATGAATCATGTCATATGAATCTGGTTTGGTTTCCTGCATTGATTTTGCTTGACCCTGGAACAATGCAACTTACATAAATACATGCCAATTGCCAAGTGCCTGAATTTTGATCAGACGCTTCTTCAATGTGAAAAACTGGGATGCTCCTTCACTGGGATACCTTTTCCATGTGAAAAACGGTCATAAGTCATTTTTTTCGCTGCCTTTGTAACTTCAGTCACTAAACAAATGGTTGTAAGTCAAGGACTACCAATAATAACATTCTTGTTCAAGTATAGAAAGAGAAAGAAAGCTTCAAGCTATTGTGTAATTGATATAATTAACATAGAATTGATCCCTTCCAGCCTTATTAGTAAATACATTTAATTCTCCCAGTGCCTTTAAAAGTGTAGGGTTTGATCCAAGGATCATGTGTTCAGTAATGATAATGTATTGATATATTTCTCTTGAACTTAATTTTTCTCATACTCAGGTGAAAGCTTCATTTAATGAAAATACAAAATGTTATGAAATAAAAACACATCTAGGCTATCAGAAATACAAAGAAGTATATATTTCTTATGGCCCTCATGACAACCAGCGACTACTTCTAGAATATGGTTTTGTGGCTTCTGATAATCCCCACAGCTGTGTGCATGTTAGTACAGGTAAGGCTATGGCTAGAAAATCATAGAACAATGAAAACCCACCTCTTTCTCTTAGACTTTTGGATACTATCAGTTCCCTACAATTGAACCCTACAAGTAGTCTGATATACGAGGATGAGATACTGGTGAATTAAAAAAAGTGCTAGCCGACAATCCTTTTGGTGATAATTGCTTTTGTTCAAACCTTTCCTGTGATATCCTTAAGTACCTTCACAAATTTCTTAAGCGGGTTCTCAGACTGTGGGTTATGTCCACAGTCTGTGGGTTGTGTCCACAAGAATATGTGAACAGAATATTTTCATTTCTTTAATATCTAATAGATCCTTTAATGACCCTGTAATCCCTTGCATTGGGGTGGAGTTGGGACAACTGAATGGAGCTGAGTGTTTACTGGCCAGATGCCCTTCCTTTCATCAATGCAGGGTTCGCAGCTGATATTTACTCATTGTACCCAGAGAAAGAAATATCTGCCCCTACCTAGGATCCAACTCACAACTTCCTGATTTGTGAGGCGAGAGCTCCATCTTCAGGCCACTGCACCACTTTTCTTTAATAGATATGTTAATGATATTAACTAGTACAGAATGCTTAAAATATCAGTGTTGCAAAAGTATTAATGCTTTTATTTGTTTTAAACACTTTATTTTAACTTTCTTTAGATACATTGCTTAAATATGTTTATTCAGAAGACAAACAGAAATCTTTGAAACTTTTCATTTTACGAGAGCACAAGTTGTTAGAGTAAGTCATCTTTATATCTTTATAGTATAAGTTTAGAAGATTTCACATTAAACTTTGTAGATTTGAAGGAATGAAAATAAATTTGTGCAGGGTTTGTTGCTTCTGATGGATCCTGACTAAACACAGGAATGTTGCTTAACACTGGAACACATCCCGCAATGTATCTTAGTTGAAGATTGTGCTAATATGCATGGTTTGGAACTTAAGAAATTTGTGTACTTTATAATCCTGTTCCTGGCACAGATTTTCCTGTAGTTAGTCAATATTTTATATACATTTGTTTCTATAAACACAATAATAAAATCATGGACTGCTACTTTTTGATTTAGGGACGGGATATATGGCAATTTTAAAGCAAAATGCATATTAAGAGTTCATGTAATTCAGAATTAATTTCCCACAATAGTTGGATAGTAGCTCTCTAAGTGAATGTGTTTAGTATATTGTTTTTCCTTTCCTTTCCTTTTTTTTTTTAAGTACTATGGAGTACTGAGGCAGTTGGTGAAGTGAGAAAGACAGTATTTTCTCTCTTCGGATATGAAATCAATTGAATTTAGATTTTTTAAAAATACCTTTTTTCCTAGTGAGCTGACGTTTGGCTGGGATGGACCATCTTGGACACTTCTTACAGCCCTTAAATTGTTATGTCTTGAAGCAGATGAATTGTAAGTTGCAAACATTTGCTGAAAATGATTCATTTGAGAAAATGTCACTTGAAATGTCATTTTCTTGCTTTGTATGAATATCTGATACACACAAATATATTCAAAATTTATAACTCTAGTACTTTATGGAAAAAAGTAGTGCTTGGAGATGTTGCTTCAAGGAAGAATGAAGAAAAGAGTGTGGCTTTTGCAACAAAAATATGTATGTCATTGATGGAAGAAACTCAGCACGTACTTCAGAAGGTACTTTTAATACTTAACTGCTCCAATGTAAAAACTGAGAGTGGAATGTTTTAAATTATTAAGATTAAAAAAAATGAGATTCCTCTTAGAGCTGAAAGTGACCTGCCATATATCAGCTTATTTCTAGCCGGTAATTTATAGAGGAATATAGAGGTCAGGAATTTATAGAGAAGATGTTTGGCTCTGATAAATATTCAAGAAGGAAGAACTCTTCAACTGTGCAGCAGTTTAAAATGTTGGTTTACTGCACTCCTAATAATAATGAAATAGATGAATTACTTGATTATTATTATTATTAGAGATCGCAGATTAACAAGTTAGACTTTGTAGCAATTTTTCTAGAGATGTAAAATAAATTGAAATAGATCAATGTCACCCAAAACTAGAGGTATAAGGTTTTTCATTATCACAGCCAGCATGCAACTGCAACTATAAAGCTGGAAATGACTATTTAAAGCCATTGAGTCCAACTTTTTTCTATTATAGTAATCCAGATAAAAGTGTTTGTGGTTAGTTCTACTATCATAACAACAAATACTATTGGACAATTTTCTCTAACATCAAGTAGAATCTGCCATCCTACACTTACTATTGTGTGTTCTGAACAATTACTGTATTATATAAATATTTTAAAGTATTAAATGAAAATTTGACTTTATGAGTAAATTTATTTAACAACCAGAGAGCTTTAAAGTAAAGTTTTGTTTTTTCTTTCCAGGTTTCAGTTTTAAAAAATCATTATGAACATCTTGTGAATCAACTGGATTTGGTGGAAGCATTGCACACAGAAAATCTAAGAATCCTGCAGCTTTCATATGAGCTTCTTCAGTATCTATCCTCCACAACCATGTAATTTTCCCAAAACAAAATTGTGCTAGTCCCTGCAACAATAAAACAACTTAATATTCCCACTTTTAAAAAAATATAGAGGTCCTCAAAAAGTTTTTGTTTGCATGGACTATTATTTACCAATGTTCACCATATTAAAAATTAAAATTGATGCATTTGCTGATGCTACCTATTCTCACAATTAGTCAATGGGATTTTAATTTTTTTTTTCAGAATAGGCTGGCAAATTGCTTTTGTGGATCTCTAAGACGGTCTTGGGGTACTCCCAGAACTCCTAGGATCACAACACCTTTCTTCAGAGAAATTAATTTCATTTTCATGAAGTAGAACAGGGATGTTAAACTTGCGGCGCATGGGCCGGATGCATCACACAGGCCATGTTCACGTCCGGTTTAGCGAAGGGGAGCAAAAGTCACAACATGTCATGTGATGCTGCCATGATGACATGAGTTTGACACCCCTGAGCTAAAATTTCTTCAGCAATGATGGAATATGAAAGGCTGATAGAAAATAATGGAAATTGCTTCCCCTCTGAAACACCATCTTTTTATCTGTGCTTGTTTACTTATTAAGGAAAGTCATCTGAATTTTAACTTCTTTTAGACTGTTGATGGATTTAGATTCTGGCTATCCCTTTGACACATGTTGACCTGGAGTAGATAAACTGGACTTCTTGAGAGATATGGACGAGAGAAATAATTACATGAAGTTTGTTAGGAGCCTTCGTTTGGTTCTTGAAAAAAACTAGATGTAACTGCATCAAAAATAGCTTATGTCTCCAAACACTTCAGAACTAGTGAATCATGCATATCTGTTTTTCAGTTTGGGCAGCTGAGACTAGAGTGCTACTCATTACTTGTATTTCTGGTTTCCTAAAATGCCACAATTCTAAGACTGCTTCATCTCCACTTTTATATTTAAACATGTTTTCTTCTCTTCTAGCCCACACATTTTATAAATTTTGAATTTGTTACTGGCATCATTAAGTTCAGATGTACAGTTTGCATTTTAACTACTGGAGAAGATCATTTACAACTGTGTTTAATGCTGCTGTAAAAAATAGCAGCCTGATTTTACCTCTTTTCTGAAGCCTAACAAATAGCTATTTTAAGTTTTTCTACAGAAATTAATGTCAATCATTTTAGTATATCTATCTAAGAGATTAGAGAACAGAGTTTTGTATATGGCAAAGCTAAATATATTTTATGTGATTTAGTATTTGCTTTCAACTTTTTTAAAAAGTGCAAAGAATATTTTTGGGAGTGATGCTAATTTTAAATGTACTAAAACAAATTATAAAAAATACATTGTACATAACAGTATAGAAAAGTGAAAATATTTATTGTACATATTATGACAGTAGAAACTATTTTGTGGGTCTTTGTGTTTTTAGCTCGTATGGCTATGATGCTCATGAAAAGAGGAATATGGGTGATCTCAGAAGTTCTTTGATATCATTTTACAGCTATCATTAGAATGGTTTTTAGTTTCCCTGTTTCAGCTATAAAATAGGGTAATCATTCATCATGGGTTAGTGCTTTTAGACCTGTCCATTCAGGAAAAGATAAGATAGTATCAACTTTCAAACTTAGTTAATTAAAGCTTTTAAGTGCATTATGAATGAAATGTCAAAAGATGACACACTAGGGAGAAAGATGTGATGTGTAAGTGATGTGATCTGTAAGTGATGTGGACAGTGATTTGGTGTTTTTGGAAGTGAATTTTTCTTTAGAAATATGAAGCTGTATATAAGAAATGGGCATTTTCATAGCATGGAGTATATGAGATAATTCCCTTTATACAGTATTGGTGAATATAGATGAAGAGAATAAAAGAAGATATAAAAAAGTTAACATGGCAAAGTAAAACTTGTCTAGCTTGTTAAACTGCAAACTAAATTAAAGTTGTCACAAGGATTATAAACAGGTTACAGGCTACTTCCCCTAAAGCACTTTCACTTTTGCATAAATTGCACACAAAAATTTGTAATATTGCTGTGGTATAGTCAAGAGAATCACAGATAGTTTGAAAAACAAAAAAGTTTAACTGTAGATTCTGACTTAAATGTTCTTACACACTGAAAAGAATCCCTGAGCTTATGGGTGGATATAAAATGGGGGGGGGGGGGGGCAGGAAAAATGAATGTGAGGTTCAGNGGGGGGGGGGGGGGGGCGGCAGGAAAAATGAATGTGAGGTTCAGCCCAAACAAAAGTTGTATGCATGATGATAAATCATTCCAGGTAATGTGGGTTTGCACACAGGTACATTTATGCTTTCAAGTAAGCTTTGATTCTGTTGACTACATGTACAAGAGTAAGGTTTTTTTTGATAAGATTTTTCGAAGTACTTTGGCATAGTCATCTTCATAGGGTTCAGGGAGTGACCTAGCTGACTAAGGAAGGATAGAATTCATCGTTTCTACTAGTCATTGAATTATTTTCCTGTTGACAGAGATCCCTTTACTGTCTACCTACTGATTTAACCTTAGCCCTGGGTGATAGTTTTTCATCTGCTGAATTTATTCTAGTAATTGGATATTGGGGAAATATGACTTGGGGCCGGAATAGGATATTGGGTGAATATGACTGGGGGCTGGAATAGACAATCTAAGGATTCTTCCAACTCTAGACAGCTGAGGTATTGGCATATTTGGAGTTACCTTTGGTAAGGCGTGGGGTACAGATTACATTCACAATAGATCAGACTATAAATATGAAATATTTTTGATATGTATATTTTATCTTTTTTTTTAGGCCTTTATAGGCTAAAACATGGTTTAAACATAGTTTACCAAAGTAGCCCAGTTCGCAATACTATCACATGGCTTTTAAAACACAATAATTGGCTTTACACAGAAGTGAAGAAATCATATTGGGAATATAACATATCAGGCACCCTTGCTTAAATTGAGTTCTCAGTCTTGGCATCTATTCTGATATTTCCCATATGCATCTGTATTAGCAACAGCAATTAATATGAAAACAAAATAAAATTAACAAAACTAAAGCATTTACAAGTTCTGGAGGCAAAGGAAATAAGTGAAATTCAGGCTCCAAACCACAGGTGTTAGTAATATATCTACGTATTTTTTTAAAAAGGGCTTTCTATTATAAAAAAAATGGGATTTGTTTCTCAGATCAAGAAAAAAATTTTTTTTTAAAGTACTTGATTTCAGTTTGTTTATGCTGTGATCTAATAGTGCAAACATGTAAATTAGTCAAAAATATGTGAAAATTATTTTCTCAAATGTTTTCAAAGTGTACACTAGGGGGTGCAGGTGTACTGTAATTTTTCTACAATATTAACATTAATGCCTAAATATAATATTAGTTTGCTATCTTTAAAATGACCTTTTCCTGATAGTTTTCTGCAACTGAAGACAGAATTGTTATGAATCCTGTAGTGTGCAAAATCACTCTTAAAGAGATTTTCATTCCAGGTAATATTTAATGTTACTTACCATAGAGGTCATGTGATCAGATAGTATGGAAGTATTCTGAGCTCATACAGCTAGGGCTTTGTAACAAGGAAAATGTCCCAAATTCAAGCAGTAGTTACATTCTCAGGAAAATGAAGCTGATATGCAGGCTAATTTCAAAGTTCAAAGCTCGTTTATCATAGTGGTTATCTAGTTTCTATATTTTGAAAAATACTGTGTTTCCCAGGATCACAACTTGAAAACCAATATTTCACTAATCAACTTGTGCATCTAACTGGATACCAGCTTTCCTATGAAAACCCACCATATAGTTTTCAAGCTATCTGATATTTATGTGCATTGAATTGTGGGCTTGGGAAAATGCTTCTGGAATCATGCCATGTGGCTGCCCGACAAAGTGATCTCTTCCAGCTCTGGACAGCTTCAAAAGGTAAATGAGGAGGGTATGTAGCCTCGTGTAGTGGGAAGGGACTTGGCGGAGGGGAAGGCCTGTGGGGACCCATTTGGAGAAGAAATATCTGCGTGGACCTGGGTGGGGAAGAAAAGCATTCAGGGACCCAAGGGGCAGGGAGCAAAGCAATGGATCTCGGGGAGATGGGCATGCCTGGGAGGCAGAGATGGACCTGCGCTATGCCTTATGTGCTTATATAATGTATATTGGAGGTGGTGACCCTTTGAGAGCTGGATGCAATGAAATTTCATTTTAATGTATGCCAATTAGTGTACATTCAAAGTGACAATAAAGTTAGTCTAAATCTCCTGGGGCCTCTCCCACCACTGAGGCACCCATGCCACACTCACTAAAGGAGAATGAAGTGTGGGTCCTTAAGCTATGCCATCTCACTTAATGGCCATCGTGATATGTAACTGTAGTGGACTAGCTCCATTACAGTTGTATGTTGAGGCCTACTTGTATTGCTCCACATTCTGTGAAGAAAAAAAAAGAAGTATATAAAATTGTTTCTTAGTTTCTTCTAGTCTAGCCAACTCTTCCACTCCTTATTTTTTCCAAACATGTTTTGTATAAATGTGGAGAGAAGATAGAGATTATCAAGTTGGTAACTTGATTTAGTTCAGATGTTTTGAACATCAATGTCAATCGATCCCTAGGTAGTATGGCTAAAAGGCAAGGCATTGTGGGAAGTACAATCTACAGTTTTGAAATTGTTCTGACATTTATCTGGACACAACCATTGGTAGGACAATTAAAGTTTAATTTTTTGTTTTAGTTTAGGAAAGAAATGAATTCTTGGTGACAAGAATACAGTGTACACTTCGTTCAGTAATACTTGTATGATAACATACATGTGTGTGTGTATGTATCTTCATTTAAGATAATCACAAAATGAATTTTCTTTTAATGTTAATTAATCTATTATACTAAAAGCATTTTGTAATGCTGAATGATGCATTTTGGGCTAGGGTGCCAAGAGTTGAAAGGATCTTGTATGCACAGAGGGGAAGGAATCATTTTTCTCCATTAGTTTACTGATACTGTGAAGAATGATGCTGAGCAGGGCCTTATAGTACCTTCTTTTTCTTTGTTTAACATTTAAAAATGTTTTAGAAGTCATGAAAATGAGTTTTGTCTTCCCTTCCTCTTACTGTCAAACAAAGTTTGCTTCGGCTCTCAACTTCACATGGAATTTGTCATGGACAGGAAGCATATACCTTACCTTGTGAATATATAACTTGCAGTCGCCTCTTAGGAAGAAAAAATGGAAGAGAAGAGAAGAACTCCTTTCATCATGTTCAGTTTTCCACACTGTTTTATTTCACTTAAAACATCACTCAGGACCAAGTGGTATTTGTCAGTAGTAATTGGCAAAGGCTGCAGGCAGTTTTCAAGGCTGTCTGGGTAGAAAATCTCAAAGCAGTTGTCTGTGCTGAAAGAAAATATTACATTTGATCTCTTCCTCCTCTGTTACCACCCCCCTCCATCTTTTAGACATGATGTATGTCTGCATTCCACAGCTTGAAGAGTCCTCATTTTTAAATGTCAGGAAGTAGTTTTTTGTCAGAAATGTACAATATTGTCTGAAAAGTAACCACAATGTACATGCAGTTATTTTTCTGAGCTTTTTTTTTTCCTTCAAAAGATTCTATTCTATTGTGGTTTTCAATAGATGGAAAAATATATTTTATGTGATGACTGTGTTAATCCCCTCCTCCATCCCATCTTTATTATTGAAGCACATATTTCTTCCTGGGTGTTTCCTATTTGAATAATGAGCTGCTTACTAAGACCTCTGTGCAATTAATCACCTCACCTTTAATTCACTTGTACAAATTGAATCCAACTTAATCATCTCTATTTTTGCACTTGTGTACTGCAATGACAAAAGATGAATGGTCAGTATAAGACTTTCAACACATCAAGCATACTGACTACTGGTTTTTCTTTTAAGTTATGACCAGGTGCAAGAAGCCTTTTTCTAACTATTCCCAGACTCTGCAGTTTTAGAAAATATCAGAAGTTGAATCTGAATGTCATTTGTGGCCAAGGACTGTAGACCATGACTCTAGAGATAGTCCTTGACTTACAACAATTTAGTTCAAAATTTCTTTTGCTAAGTGACATAGTTGTTAAGTGAGTTTGGCCCATTTTACAAACCTTTTTTCTTTTTTAATACATTTTTTATTTTTTATTTCTACAAACACCATTGTGTAAACAGTGTGGTTCCAGGTTATTATACATTTTGACAATAAACATGACCATGGATCATACTGGTACTATGAGCTTTTTTATCTAGTTTGATATTAATACATATTTTTAACATCCAATGGTCCTGTATATTATTTTATGTCAATCTCTGTATTCTTAACATTGCTTCCTTTGTTATAACTATTATATTGTCATATTTGCAATATTTAACAAATTTATAATGTAATTCAACTAATCATTCATACATTCATATTAATTTATATTACCCATTATATAAAAACTTTTAAAGTTTTTAATTATGCCAACTTTATGTTTTTTTTAACAAAGTTCCTTTCTAATCTCATTATAATACATATAATAATGTATCAGACCATGCAGCAAATAAGTTAGGGGCTTGCCAGAAGATGGCTCTGCTAGAAGCTGAATAAGCATGGTGGAGGTAGCAAAAATGGGACTGTTGAGTGAAAAGGCTTTTTGTTTGATAGACATCGCTACCCTGATACACTTTCCATCAGGGCCAAATGTGAATATTCTTCACTCCAGATAATCTTAAGAATGATTTAGCAGTAAGGCAGAAACTAAATTTTCTACCTATGCTCCTCAATTTTTCTATTTTTCTGGAAGTCAGCTGTGTCTCTCTTCCAATCTATTTTAGTCTAGAGATAGGTTTGGAAACTCTTGTGCACTTTAGTAATTACTTGCATGTATTAATAATGGGCAATATTGTATTTGTGATTAAGAATTTAAAGTGTTGGAGTTGTTTTGAAGCCAGTCCCTATTGTTAAGCATTCTAACTTAATTTAGTTTCAGAGAGTGAAAAAGAGGAATGTTTACTGGAAATGTAGCTATTATGTTTTTCAAAATAATGGTCTTAAGCCATTTGGCCTTACACTTATATAACTCAGGGAAAGAGAATGTTTAAAATAGTACAATTCTTATTTCAGTCAAATGCTTAGGAACATACTCCATCTTCTTAAAGGTAAACGGTTGTGGAGTATGTTAAAGAAAAAATATGGAACATGTTTATCTTACAATATAGTCCATTATATCTTTATTCTGTCTGTATAGGTTTATTGACTCAAAGTACGACATCATTCTTATGTGATCCTAAATGAATAATTTGTTTTGTGCAGGAAGATACGACGTTTCAGATTTTACCAGAAGCCACTTGGTCATAAAACATTCCGTCCTAGAGAGCTTGAAGAATGCTAAAGTTCTGTTTACATCTGTGGACAGGTTTGCCCTCAAGGTATTTATTCTTATTGTTTGATGCCAATGTGCTTTTCTTTACACTGGAAATGTAGTAGTGACCATTTTATTATTATTTGTTTTTGAGAACACTGTTTCAAATAATATATACAGATTTGTCCTAAGTTTCTTAGGGAATATCTCATTTTCTGACTGGCCCATCACCAGTATAGGCCATTTATTGCTTCCTTTAATTTAATGCAAGAACAGATGACCTTGTCCTCTTTCCAGACTATTAAAAGTTCACCCTGCACTCATTGCTTTCCTGCTTTGACTCAAAAGTATTCTATTATTTTGAGATCTAAGCCATCTTAGGTATTCTAGAGGTGATTATCTCCAGTATTGATCTTTGACCATTGTAAAGATTTATTTGAATTACAGTCTGATTCAGGCCTAAAATACATTACATGATTCAATATTTTAAACTATTGTTTACCTTTGTTATGTAAGAAGGGGGGTCAATAAAACATGACGGTGCTTGCATACCTCCAGGAATGTTTGAAGACAAAACCACAGTCATGCTGGATAACAGAAGTGTGGTTAGATAGTGTAACTTTAGGAACACTTTTCATGGTTTACCACAAAACCTCAATAGAGATATGTTAGAAAGTAGACTGAAGCTTTTCTCTTGTATCCTTCTGAGAGCTGAAGCCACAGACAATGTTTGTGACCTATTAATAATTATAACTTTGTCTTTTCATTTCATACAGAAATCAAACAAAAATTAAATGCAATCTATTCCTAATTAATAATTATGTGAATTATAATGGTTCTTATTAAAGTTATTGCTATGGGATGCATACAAATTGAATTTATAAAATGGAATTACATACAGTTGGCACATCGTTATCATGTTTGAGCAAGAAGGAAAAATTATAACAAAAGGCTTTAACCAATATATGTCATTTTCTTATGGTGAAAAATGTTGCACTCTACAAAAGCCATTAATGCTTTCCTGACTTTCCCTGTATATTATTTTTGTTGATTTCCATATCACTTCTATTCAAGTTTATATTCCTTTGTTAGTTTGTTAGTTCTTTGTTTGTTTGTTTATTCCTTCCAAGCCAGCTTTTAAAAGATAACTTTGCTTGTTGAATTATTCTTACTAACTACCAGGTTATACATAAATCTCCGACAGAAACATTACTTCACAGAGCGAAAGTGGGATGATTAGCAATAGCATTTAGACTTGTATGCTATTCCATAATGCTTTACAGCATTCTGTAAGTGGTTTACAGAGTTAGCATATTGCCCCCAACAATCTGGGTCCTCATTTGATCAACTTCAAAAGGATGGAAGGCTGAGTCAACCTTGAGCTGATCAGGATTGAACCCTGGCAGTGGGCAGAATTAGCCTGCAATACTGCATTCCAGCCACATCTCTACGACAGCTCATTCTGATTCATTCTGATTTTTCCTTTCTCGTGTTTCAACCAATGAGCTTCTGCCCTAAAATTAACGGAATAAAATTCAAGTGAAAAGTGAATTACTCCTAAGTGATTCTCTATGATTTTATATATGATTCTTCTTTCAAAATTCAGAAACAGTTTAGAGGACTGAAAAATACTATTTTATATAATTTACAAATGTTTATGGCATAAAGGACTTTCTCTCACAGTAAGGACTGTATATACAGTATTTCATTTTGCAGAAAGGACCAAATTGTAAGAACTGGCCTTTGTGAAGGTGATAGAGGGATTTCTATCTGTGTACATAAACATATTTAGTATAGTTAGTATTGAATTTGTTCTTCTGAATGCATTCCTGTCAACTCTTAAGTGCTATGATATCTCCACCCTTTCCCTAGAACAAGTTTTTGATTAGTTATTTTGTGCTTCTGCTAAGACATGGAACACCTTCCAAAGCAAACAAAGCATGCCTATTGTGTCATGAGAATTAGCTAACATTTCTTTCTCCCTTTGTCTTAAACTGCAGATTAAAATGAATTTTGTGAGTCTTTCATTCTGCGTGACAGAAAGAGGCAGCTTAACTCTTTCCCTGACTGGAAGTTAAAACTATCTCCCTGTTCCTCCTACTTTTGCAAAGGTACAGCTTTGTTGGATTTATTTGAATTTTGAAAATAAACCTGGTGAAAGAATGTGCTTGGGAGAGTAGGAACATAAGAAGACAGGAAACATGCAAGTTGAAAGCAACAGAAACAGCCAGCCAGCCCTTTTTCACTCCATGTTTCCATTTTCATCCAAGTGCTGAATAACAGCAAGCATTAGGCAGAATCTTTGAGTTGGCTGCATACTCAAAAAAAGTTCAGGAAAATTATTCTGGGTGGTAAGACATTAATAGGTTCAGAACAGCATACCATGCAATTATTCTTCCATAAAGGTTTTATGAAATGTCATAGACAGGGCATAGTCTAAAGGCCCAAATTGAAAAGTCAACTTTTAAAGAAATAAACAGGTCTATGTTAATTAGTGCCCAGGAAACATTTCCTTACTTCCACCAGAGTAAATGGGATACGAAGAAAATTGATCACAAATTAAGTATATGGTAAAACTTGTACTTTGAGATGGTCATTCTTCAGCATAGGGTCAAGTCTTTGCCTTTAGTATCTGTTCTTTCCCAGAGTATGGATGCTATAGGGCAGTAGTGGCTAACCTTTTTTAGCTCCTGTGCCGACTTAGTGTGCTCACGTGCCAGCACCCAGAAGGCCATGTGTGCTGGGGCACCCCACGTCCCCTGCGCATGCGTGTGCAATTCTCCCCTCATGCGCAACGCATCTGTGCATGCATGTGCGATCCCCTCACTCACAGCATGTCCCTGCGCATGTACAAGCATCTCCTGTGCACCCCCTCCACACCCCGCGCATGCGCACCAGATATTCAACAATCAGCTGCATGCGCAGTAGGGCTCTTCTGGGTGACCTCTTGCATGCCGGGAGAAATGGCTCTGCGTGCCACTTCCCGCATGTGTGGCATAGGTTTGCCAACACGGCTATAGGGTTTTGGATGGAGAAAAACAGATTCCAACACAATCTTAGCAAGACTGGCTGGCTGTGAGTTTGATGCCTCCATTGTATGCCTTCATCTAAGTAACTGTGGTGGGTTACAACAGTTAAAACAACAATCCACAAGTTAAAAACCAACATAAAACACAAGTTAAAAACCAACATATAAACTTCAGAAACCAATTTAAAACAAAAATAACCAGAGTTATTGGCCAAAATTCATCCTTGCATCAAGCTCAATAAAACCATTGTAAAAACTCCCCATCAATGCCAGATCCCCTAAGTAAATAGCAGAGGTGGACCTCAAGCTGGTTGATGATTTTGCAAAACAGCTGTAGTCCCAAAAGTGCTTTTTAAGGAGGCAGCTGGACTTCCTTGTTTTTTCTTTTGAAGATGTCTCATCCAAGAAGCTTTTTCAGCAGGCCACAGGAACCAGGAGCACCACCCAGGTGACCCCAAGAACACAGACAAACCTCCAAGTGCTTCAGCGGCCCTCTAAAGGATGTACAGTTTGGGATGGATGCCCTTTGAGTGTTGTGGGAGTGGGAATGGATTTCCAGAGGAGGGATTGCAGACCGCGGGGACTGGGAGTGATGCTCTGGTGACCTTGGGGACAAGGATGGACCTCCGGATGCTTCAGCGACCCTCTGGAAGGATGCAAATTACCAGCTGTCTGCAAGGAATGTAAATCCTTCCATTCCCCAGTATCCTGTTTAGAGTTGAATAAGCTTCTGGATGAGAAGTGAAACATCTTCAAAAGAAAAAAACAAGAAAGTCCTGTTGCCTCCTGAAAAAGTACCTTTGGGACAACCATGACCTGGATGACTGAGAGTCTCTACAGACTCATACCAGCTGTACTTATTTCTGAATCTGCAGGCTCTTCTTATGATCTCCCATGCCTTCTAATTGGCTTTTTGCAATCTCCTCTATGTGGAGCTGTCCTTGAATTCCATATGAAAGTGGTCCAGAATTTGGACTGTTCGTAGTAATGGTATGTTTTGGCAATATCCAAGTAATACCACTGTCCCACAAGTTGCAGTAGCTCTTTGTAGGCTTCTTGGTGCAATTTAAGGTGTTGATTATCATCTATAAAGTCCTACTTGCACAGAACTAAACTACTTGTGGGATAGTGACTCCCTTATCTTTCTGTTTCATAAGCTCCAGGTTCCTTGTCTGAAACCATGCCATCAAGTGGGATCTAGCAGATGTACTTTCTCTGCTGCTGTACCTACTTTTTGGACAGAACTGTCCTTTTGAAACTCAAATAGCATGACCATATTGACTTGCCATAGAGCCAGAAAAATCTGACTCTTCTCCTATGCATTGGATTAGGATGCTAGAAGAATCCATTCTATGATGTACAGGATATTTCTATTTCCAAATTTAGTTATGTTTTGATTATGTTTTTGATTTTGTTGGTGTGTCAAGTTTTGCATTATATTTATTCTTGTTTCTATTTTTTCTCTTTTGCATGCTACCTGGAAATTATAAATGTATATTATAAATTATGAGAGGGGAAATTTATAAATCTTTTAAGTAATAAATCAATAAATAACAAAACACCCTTAAGCTAAGGTAAAAGTAACATGTCATATATTGTGTGTGTCAATGTCCTTGTACTTGGACTCTTGTACATTTGCCTCTCTATAATTATTTTATTTTCTCAACATTAATTAAATTAATACACAAAAAGCTGGCATACTTCAAAAATAAATACTAGTCTCTAGTATTATCTTGATTTTTGCTAAAGATTGGTGATATGCAAAAGTGGTAATTATAAACAGCGTCCACATTCAGAAAAAGACAAGGAAATACTAGAGGGGCTGCCAAGGCTAACATTTATTTACCAATTTATTTTCTGGTAAGTGGACATTAGCAAAACTAAGCCTAAAAGCCTTTTAGTGAAAGGAGCAACCTTCACCCATGCATCCAAGTCAGATCCCTAGAATTATAAATGTGCAACTTGCCTCAGAAAGTTTTCTTTTTTGGTGTTTGACCTATGAAAATCATGCAGATATATATTTGATGCTGATGCTATTTATTAGTTTGCTATTTTAGTTAGCATGTTTGCCCACTATATCTGTTTATATAATATATAAACTATATTTAATTTACTATATTTATAGTATAATATAAACTATATTTAGTTTTCTGGAATAGAGAATGTTGAGTTTTTCTACAGTGCATGAGTATATTTTGATTTCTTTCATAGGGCTGATGTATCAAGTTTGTAAATCCTGGACTATGGTTAACTATTAGACATTGGTCAGGCCATTATGGCTTGCTCAACAAATTAAAATGAACTGTAGTTTAATGCAAACCACGTAGCCAATAATTAGTGACTATTCTGAATATAAAAAAGGGAAGAGAGCTATGAATGCAGTTGTTCATTTCTTCTTAAATAAATACATCTATAACCACAGCACAAGGCAAGCATATTGTATTGCAAATGTAGAATTTTTCCATTAGCAACTTGTTCCCAATCTTAAAATAGTTTTAGAGCAGAAAATAGCTATGTCAAAAAAGTAGTTGAATATCAGAATGCTAAAGGTTTTGGCAAGGTACTCTTAAGAATGAGGATATTAGAAACCTTATATTTGGTTGACATTCTATGTCCTATATGTTCTTCCAAGATTTCAAACTTAGCAAGAAATGTATGAATCTATTATAAATGTGATATAAAATTGCCATCAAAGTTAACATGGGAATTGACCACAACTCTGGTCATCTTTATGAATCAGGGTTTCTTCTGTTTATTTAAAATCTTTATAACAATATCCTCCAGACTGCACTACTTCCAGAGGCAATCTGAGACAAACAACATAAAAGAGCTCTAACGGATAGAGTTCATTAACATCACTTTAATGCACAATCTGATTGAGGATGTCTAGTTTCCAAAAGCAGAGAAAATAATTAAGTTTATTTTCACTATTGGAGTCTGAGATGTAGTATCTCAGCAACGCAAGCAGGAAGCAAAAATGATAGAAGAGTCACACACCCCTTTTGTAAATTCAGCACAGGTGGCCAGAAAGAATACCTGAGCAAATATCAACAGTTGCTTATGAAACTTTCATTGTACCCAAGTTTGCTGTAGGTGGTTCCTGCAAATTTCTGCATCTATTGATTCAAAGCCAGGCAAGGTTGGGGAAAAGGCTTTCATGGATGAACGCTTACTTGTAAATCTTGTTGATAACTTTATTACTATTTAATACTTTTGATTGCTAATTTCTATGCTGAAGGCATCTCATATTTTATTTTTCACTTCAGTTTCACTTTAATTATTAGTTCAGTGTCATTAATAATTGTACATGAATAGTAGATTCTCATTCATACAAAGGACTGGTTTCAACTAAGTCTTTTTTGTGTACATACAGAAAGTATGATTTAGATTTTAGAGAGAACTTGTCTTTTATAAATTGGGTGGCTCCTTCCATTTTGAATGAAGTAACCCAGGTGATATTCATTTCTCTAGTTTTATTTTGTGCAAACTGCCAAGGGAGCTTTGTAATGGCTAATGTTCAAATTAAATAAATGAAGATTGTGCAAGTTGTTTTCAAGAATTCCCAAGAACCTGATGTTGAGCTTTATGAGAGGAAAATGTTAGCCTTCACAAATGAATTTTCTAGTTGCACAATTCCTTCAAGGAAGCTGGTTGATTAACTGATATTCATAGAAGTGGTGACTCATATTACTCCTTTCTTTCCTATCCTGGACACAGAAGGATAAAAACAGTCAAGGTAGTGACCATGACAGAACATTCAAAGACTTGTCTCTTTTGTACAGTACAAGCTTTGTCCATAGGCAATGCATCTAAAGAGTAACAGGGTTTTGGGCCCCATCTTGCTTTTTAACTCCTGTTGTGGGTCCCATAGACAGCAACGAAAAGATCAGCTGAGCCTTTAAATGTGAACTTTTTGCATGCTTTGGGCAAAATCCCACTTGCCATGTTTAGTCAGCTGCCATCAGTTCACTCTGCATGCTTTAGTAGCAATGAATGCTTGAGAGGGTTTCCGAATTTAGTCTCTAGTAAAAGATTAAGCACATCTGAAATAAAGCATGGGAATGATATGAACTTCATAAATTATGCCCCTGTTTGCATTATAAATGATTAAATGTATTTTCAATAATGTTAAAACATTTTACTTAGTGTTTAAGCATTCCACTTTGTCAATTACTGTCCAGCTTAGCATCAACTTTTGTCAGTTTAGGAAGCATCTAATGATCTAGTTACCAAGCAAATGTCAAACACTTCTGTCAACTTCATGTTATTTTAGGAGATAATTACTGTACAGGCAACAATTCAAAGGAACATCTGTATTTAGAAAAGGAATATTATTTTTTTCAACATTTGTCATTTAGATTTGTTGCAAACATAATATGGCATATTGAGCTAGCAAATCAGAGCAGAAATTATTGTTCTGTATTAAATGACCATGCATATGGTATTTTTATAATTTGTAAGAAATTTGTGCGGTTTTGTGCTTCTTGTCTCATAGGTGGTGGATTAGACATTCAGTAGCAGTTTTATAGGATCTACTTCCTTTATGAGTTGTGTATATATCTTGTGATATTTATTTATTTAGTCTTAAACAGTTGGAAGAGTAGGAAAGAAGTAACATGGGATAGTTGTGCTGACCATGAAACAGCATCAGTTGCAAAAGTTACATCAGCCATTGAGGTACACCACAAAATTGCACTTATCACTTATCAAGGGTTTCTATGCACTACTGAGATTCAAACTGTAGGATAGATTCCCTATGTAGTGTTCAGTCACGGTGGGTGTAATTTCAGGTACCTTTTAGCAATTGCTGTCATTGTAATTATTGCTATAATTCTTCTCCGTCTTTTTATAAAAATAGGATTAGGAAAACCTTTTCATCCAAAGAACCTTTTTCCCTTGTGGATAATCTTCCAGGCCCCACATTTAAAAAGGGATTGTGATAAAGCCATAAATTACATTCATACAAGATTCATGTGTATCAATCAGTTTCCTTTATTTATTTGTTTTTAAAATACACATTGTGTTAAAAATTTCTTTTTCAAATTAAAGAATAACATGATGGGTTGTTAGTGAGATTGAAACAAATATGCATTTTATTATGTCAGTTTTTGGAATATTCAAGGAAATACTTGGCATTTCCCGTAGGATTAAAGCCCAAATTTATGTCTGTTTTGCCTTTTTGATAGATCTATTAACAATAGAAATTGTAGAGGAAATTAATTCAAGCAAATTAAATTCTCTGCATCATCATATGTACTTGTTTCTTTTTTTCCTTTTGCTTTTTCACAAGTCCACCATACATGGTTAAAAAAATGTTTTTCAAATTTTCAGCATTGATCCGAGATACTTTTATACATCTTAGATAATTTCTCTATAGCTATATATCGTATTACAAAAATTATCTCTTAAATTATAACAGAATGTAAGTTTCAAGCTTTTTATCCACGTTCTTTTCATTTGATCTATCTGTGGTATTCTTAGCCCATTTTATTATGCAATCTTTAATTTGCTCTTTTTCTATTTCAAATCTCAGTAAAGGTTTATACATATGTGCAATCACAAATTTATCATTTCCAATCCAATATCAAATTTCATCTTATATGCACAGTTCCAGTAACTCTTTTGTCTATATTATTTTTTTCTATCAATTGTGCATATGAAAATTATTGAAAAGTAAATCCTCTGCAATCAATCTTGATTTCATTTTAAGTTCTCTATGGTCTTGAGGTAACAAATCTTGATATGTTAACTTTAAACTTTAACATCAATTTTAACTCTTTGTCTGCTATTTCTTTTCTACAAAATGCTGTTTGTGAAGTACATTAGATGAAAAAAGTTGAATGGTCCTGGCTCCTGCTATGTCCCAAACCCAGAAAATATTTAGACCAGTTTATGAGCTGGCAGTGAAAAACCTTTTCCAAAAGAAAAGTAAATGAAAATGTTGCTGACTCTTCCATTTGTGTTTTTTATTGTTATGTTAATGATCCAGCCGCTTCATTTAATTATGTTCCATAACTAAAATACAGCTTTTATTTCAGTTTAAGATCTGCAAAATTGGTTTAGTTCTCCTTGATGCCTAAATGGTTGACATTTTTAGTGGGTGCCTTTGCAATTCTGAAATTGTACCTAATATAATTTTGCATTATGGTTATTTTTATTTATGTTTTATTCTGTGGTCTTTTAATTTATTTTGAATTATATTATTGATGTTTTAGAGGCTATATTTTTAACTTCTGCTTTTTAAACTGCCAAAGAGCTACAATTATTAGAAATTATAAAAAATATAATTATAAAATGTAAAATGTATAATTATAAAAATGTAACATAAAACCAAATAAATCAATATTTTCTCCCTCATTCCCACAATGTGTCCATTGAGTCAGTACTGGAAGAAATAGGAATGTGCCATGCACGATTAGATAAAATCAAATTAGTTAGTTCCAGATTAATAGTATGGGTCTTCCAGGTTAAAGTAAGTATATTATTATAGGAGAATTCTGGTATTTTATACTTGTGTTTCTAAAAATAGTGCAGTATAGTTTTCTTTCTAAGTTGTATTTTCTCTTTTTAAGTTCTTTTGAGGCTCTACTTTTTAAGTCTTAAAAAGAGAAACAAAGTGCAGTGATGAAATGTAAATGTTTTGCTTTCTAAAGCTTTTAGGATCGTTCAGAAAATCTCATGGATTACAGTTAAATGGACCACTGTTTAAGTACTTGACTAGGTGTCATATTTTTCCTCCAAGTATGTATTGAAATAAATCCTATGTAGACACTTGGATTAATAAATCAAAGACAAAACGATAAAGATAATGTGATGATACTGTCTGAGTTGTTTTGTCCTATGAAAGTTTCTTAATCACAGGCAATTTTTTATTTATTTGCCCACTATATTTAGCATACCACGGTTCCAATGCTGATGGGTTTCAGTTTTACCTTGCATCAACTTGTTGTTTGGTAACAAGTATAATACCTGTTTTCATAAAACTGAATTACTACTGAATTTTCCTAGGGCAGAATATGCTGCATAGATCTGCTTTCTGACATTTACAAAGGTCATGTTATAGCAGGCCTTATTTATATTGTACAAATGTCCCTGGTTTTCTAGGTATAGGGACCACAGGGAGGGATAAATGGAAAAACTGTGTGTCAGTTTTGCAAAGTAAACTTGTCCTTGCCCTAGTTTTACTGGTATTGTGACATCACACACAATAACATCACACACACAAAACTAAGAAAGGGACAAAGTCTGCATCACATAATAAGTTTCATCATTTTGACAAAATCCCAGCTTGCTGACACTGCATTTGTTTCTAGTTGTTGTTTTTAAATTAAGCCTAAATTTGTCTAATTTGTCTAAATTTGTCTAAAATTCACATAACCTTTTTCTCAACCCAAAGGGAATCCCCAAATAAATATAAATATGTTTCTTCGGAGACTTCCAGACAAGTCTTTCTCCCAGCCTTTGGAATCTAGTTTAAAATTGCCCCAAGATGGAACTATTTTGATTATTGGGACTCTTTCTTTATATTTGAGAATATCAAATCACGAAAAGAATAGGCAAGTTGAAATGCCTGATTGACAGTTCCCAAGATTCACAGAGTTGTGTAAATACCTGAGCATAAAGAACTGCTATTCAGTCGGCACTCAGTTGTTCATTAGTAATAGGGTGCTTGTCACACCCCCTCTGGCTTGCACAATTTTCCATTAAAAATACATAATTAAAAGAGTGTAAAGGCATTGTTATGCTGAAATTATGGAAAATTAAAAATTTGGGGTGGAATTCCTGCCTTTAGATATCCTTATCAAAACACCATCTCTATGGTGGCATAACATCTGGGAACTGGGTCAGGAAGTTAATCCCTATTCCCTAGAACAAAAGCACCAGTTTGTTCCCTTTTCATTCATTCATCAGAAAAGAGGAGGAAAGCTTGGAATTCATCTCCAATGCAAGGCTGTAGTTATGATGAACTAGGGATGAACTAGTTTGAAAAGAATAAAAATAAACCTGTGCCTTTCTCTTAGGAGAGCCATAAGTAATATAACCTATTTCGCAATTTGAACTGAATGACATGAAGACATCAAGTTGACTTGAAGATATCTTGCTGCAAAATGGTGCCATTAGACAGAATTAATCTTTGATGTGAAGAAATATGTGGATTGCCAATTTGTTAACAAGAGGCTTTCTAATTACAGCTGATAGGGATGAACAGAAAATGAGAAGTAATGGTGTCTGGGGGCAAAAAAGACAGTGGAATTCTTGGTGTTCTCCGAGCTTGGATATTTGCTTGCAGACATTTCATGACTCAACGAAGTAAGAAAAGAATCCCTTTTCCCTTCTCCCTTTCTTTCTATTCATCTAAAAAAAAGTTAATAGTGATAGATAAAAATATCACCAGATAATAATGCACTACCCCACTATCTCTCAAGAATTTTTGAATTCTCTTCCAATTTTTCATAATTTTTTATATTTGTATTCTTCCTATATCCTTTATGCTTTCTAGTGATTCTATGCTACCTTCCTTATGCTGGTATACGACTATAATAAAGATTTGTTTCGATTTGATTGAGAAGTGACATGAGTATATAATCTAAGGCATTGTTTCTCAGGCTTGACAACTTAATGATGCATGGACTTCAATTCCCAGAAATTCCCATTTCCCATGCTGGCTGGGGAATTCTGGGGGTTGAAATCAATGCATCTTGAATATGCCCAACTTGAGAAACACTGCTCTAATCTATTGTGTACAATCTGGGGTACTGTAATTGGATGGAAGTCACTTGTAACTGGTGACTACCAGTTTGGTATTAAATATTGTTTATGTTTTATAGTATATGCACTTTTATCCAGCCTTGGACACTGTCAAATTTGCCATGATTAAACTTTATCGGTAGAAAAATGGAGGATCTGTATTAATATAATTTAGGCCAATTTACAATCAAGTAAAGTTTAGCAGGGGAAATAAGTCCACAGGATCTTAAAGAGTTCTTATGTGATACAGTTAACAGAAAATGGAGACCTATGTTTGTTTGTTTGTTAAATTTATTTGCTGCCTATCTGGCCATGGGGCTACTCTAGGCGTCTTACAACAATAAAAATGGAAAAATGAAAAGAAATGTAAACATAATCGTAATAAAGTCATGGAAGCATAAAATAAGCAATGAAAGAGAAACAATGTTAAGTGTTAAGTGATACGAGAATAAAAGACGGTTGAGTGGGGAAGCAGGGAATGAGGTGGAGATCCCAATAGTCAAAGTTCTTTGACTGCCAGGATCTGCAGTAGCCTCTTTCTGCTTGTGTGAGTGGGTTGGGCTTGTATTAGTGGGATGAGGCAGTTCATCAGGTACTCTGGACCTATCCCATTAAGGGCTTTAAAGGTCATAATCAACACCTTGAATTGCACCCATAAGCAGCCGGGTAGCTAATGTAGTTCAAGGAGCAGAGATGTAATATGGGCCATTTTAGGGGCTTCAAAGATTGTTCTTGCTGCCTTGAACCAGCTAAAGCTTCTGAATGCATTTCTAGAATAGTCCCATGTACAGCACATTTCAGTAACCCAGATGAGAGATGAAGGCAGTGGCGGCAGCAATCCCAGTGGCCTTCAATTGTTTTGATCAGTTCTATTTTAGAAGGAAATTTTATGTAGTATCCAACTTTATAATTTTGTACATAAAATAGTTTAATATATGGAAAGATTATTTCAAACCATTTAAAAAACCTGATTAACATATTAATGTGTGAGATTTTCGTGAGAATTACAATGGCTGACCAATCAACTGACAGAGAAAGTGTAAAAATGTAACTATCATACTTATGATTATAAGTATCATAACAGGCCTATTTTCTTGTTTTAGCTTCCATGTGAAGAATGTGAAACACGATAGTGTGAAAGGCTAGACCATATGATATTTTGGATATGCATAAAAGAAGTTCTATCCCTCTTCAACTCCATAGGATTCTGGATTCCAAATATATGCAAGAGCTCCAGCCACAGATAGACTTCTACCCACACAAAAGTAAGAACCAGGAGATGCATGACTAATATCACCTGAGGGTATGATTGCAAACTCAGCCCATCCCTCTGTATATTCAGTGAAGTGGTTGATGAATAAATTTAGGAAGGACTGAAGCACTGCCAGTGCCTCCCCACTTCTATTATATATACACCTCATGTCTCTTTTCCTAGTACAGGGGTCTGCAACCTGCAGCTCTGGAGCCACATGTGGCTCTTTTGTCCCTCTGCTATGGCTCCCTGTCAGGTGATCCCACCACTGGCTGGTCTCTCCCCTCCTCCCTGTTACTCCTCGCCTAGCCTGAGAAAGTAAGGGTAATGGCAGGGGATGGAGACTCACTCCATATTCCAGAGCAGGAGGTGACTGGGTGAGAGTGAGTGATGTCGAGTTGGCCATGCCCACCTAGTCACACTGGTTATTAAATTATTGGCTCCCGGTGTTTTATTTTCTGTGGGAAACAGGTCCAAATGGTTCTTTGAGCGTTTAAGGTTGCAGACCCCTGTCCTAGTGACCAGTTGTCTTTAGAATTGGGAAAATATGGAGAATGGAAACTTAGCTAATAGAAAGAGACTTGAGTGAATGCACATACTTTTATTTTCTTGTGAATTTATTTGAACCAGATACAATTTATAATGCAAATATACAATATCAGTGTTTGATATTGTCATTAGTTAGATGACATCCAGTCCTGATATAATCCCAAAATAATTGTGAATTATTTTATTTTCTGCCGCTGTATAACTAATATTAACTATTACGAAAGGATACATTAGAAAAATACTCCTTATTTGTGGTTTGTTGTAGTTTAAGCTGAATTCAGCTCTATTTTTTCCAATAATTTATACTACTATATTTGAAAGTTTCTGTAAGTACCAGAAGGCAAACAAATGCAATAGGTGTTATCACAATTTTTAAGTTTAACTCAATTTGTAAAACTGATTCTGTTCTGCAGTTATGGTTGGTAGCAACAAACAGTGATACAGTCTTGAAAAACAAATCATTTTTTTTTTTAAACTCAAGATTGTCAAGTTATTTTTCTGAAGTCTTTTAAGTCTGCTCAGTTGTTGCTTAATCCTTACCTCAGGGCTAAAAGCCTTTCAAGAGAACAAAAACACATGTAATATCAAAAAGAAAGTCGGCTATATGCCATGCTTTCTGGAGTAGTTTGTCTGTGGAGAATTCCTTAGAGAGAATTCAGATGAGCAGAATGTGACAGAAATTCATTCAGTAATCACCAGTCCTTCAATCAAAGGCATCCATGTCATTCACATCAACTGAGCTTGACTTTTGAAGCTGTTAGAAGAACACTGTAGGATCTGGGTGGTGTTTGTAATAAGATCCAAGCAGTCTTCCATTACAGGGTGTGGCAGGAAACAAATATAAGATTCATGAGGCATGTCAGAAGTGTGTCTGCACAACTATTACAGATCAACCTTGCTTTCAGATATGTGTTAAATTTCTCTTCCCATATTCTACTGTAGATCTTAAATATAAAATGGGAAGTGTTTTTCTCATTTTCATTATTATTATATTCATTTTAAGGACCAAACAAATATTCATGTTAAAGACACATCCAGAAGAGAATTAGACTCATTGTCAAATTAACTTTCCAAAGGAAAAATGGAAGGTCAATTCAAATGCTTAAATAAAATTGCATTGCTCTGAATCTACTTTTACAATTTAGAATGATTCTGCATCTGAACAAAAATGGAAGTTTCCAAATACTTGGAAATCCAAGAAGAACTAAGAAATTCAACAATTCAGTTTAATGACCATATCCAATTGGTTTAATTTAAAATGAATTTTAGAAACACAAGCCATTACCCTTATAGAATGGAGGCTCTATTTATTTCTGTATTAATTACTTTATGAATACACAATTATATAGCCTTTTAATGCATGTCTGCCACTTAGAGTAGCTCATACTAAGGGATATAACATAAAAATATTGTGTAATATTTTGAAGAGATCCTCTGTATTGCTTGGAGTACCACTAGAACATTTCTCTTTGAATCATTAAATCTGCTGTTCTTTTTTTCCACTTGTTCAATTATTTCTAAATTATTTCTGGTTATCTGCATAATTGTCATGTTTGCTATTCCCATGTTTGCTATTCTGTAATTTGCTCTATCTGTGGTAAGTCCACCTTAACTTCCAGAAAATGAGAAATAATTTTACATCATTCTTTGTGACCTATGGTATATTTGTATTTCTGATGAACAAAGAAATTCTTTCACAGGAAATGTACCTCCTTAATTATTAACTATACCAAACCACTTCATGACTTTGAAGCCAAAATGTCATCAAGCCTTTTTTTCTGAGACTATAGAAATAACATTTCTTTTGTCATAAATCAAGATCCTATGAGCCCCATTTATCTCCTAATAAAAATTGCAGGGGCCCAAGCCTGCAATAAATTCAACTGAGACAAATTTTGTGCCCTGAATCAAATTAGTCAACTGCAGGCTTCTAATTCAAGATAGGTTATTAAGGAGCTCAATGTAAATTAAGTAAGACAAAGTAAAAAACTGACTTTAAATCAGAAGTAACTGCATGATTCATCTATATCCATTTACTTGATACTGTACAGATCGTACAATTGTGGATCAGAATATAGCACCTTTAGTGTACAAATGATAAAGGTCATTAAGATCTTTATACTATACTATATTTTCACAGGCAAAAGTTGTATCAAAAAAATAACAAATCACTGAGAAATTTTCAAACGTTCAGGGCCCATTTTTTGGGTGGGAGGGAATTGGGAAGCATATAGAATCACAGATCTCTGTCATGCAAACATTAGTGGTGGCCAGATGTTTGCATATGGAGATAAGTTTTTTATTTGCTTTTTAAATATATTAACTCTTAATTTATGTAGTTTTTCCACCTCAAAGTGGTATGAAGCCACTTTGACCATAAATGAAGTGATGTCTATTTATGGACAGAATGGTTCTCAAAGCAACAAACTTCAGGGATCATTCCTAACCAAGAAACACGTGTTGGGTACCTCCCATTTACATAATATAATAAATAATGCCAATTCTGGGTTCAAATGCACCCAATGATTTTTAAAGAATTTTCAAGAAAAATATTCTACTAAAACCAGATTTGGGGGTGGGGGATGAGATTAATGAATAGTTAATCAGAAAAAAGCCATGAAAGATTATTTTAATATATGCCTTGACAACACATGACCTGCTGGGAAAGACTGAAATTCCCACAATGGAGGAATAGTTGGTGAAGATGTCAGAAGCAGCAGAGATGACAGAATTAACTTGTTTAATTATTGAAAAATCAATATCTATATTTATTAGTCAGTGAAAACATTTTCAGGAACATTTGCTGAAAAAATAAAAACAGAAATTTAATTTATATGTATAAAGGTTAGAAAGGGCAGCATGTAGAAATAAGATAACTATGACATAACTTTAGAGAGGGCAAAATGTAAATGTAGCTGTGTCAAGAAATTCTTTATAACTTTTTCCACTTTCTTTTTTTTTCCTTTTTCCTTTTCCTTTTCTCATTACTTAGTATTTTTCCTTGTTCTTATTTATTTATTTTTTATGACTTCTATTTTGTTAAACATTGTTATATAAGAGACACTTTAATAAATGAAGTGATGACCTGGTTATGGTAACAAAATTGTCCTGACATTCCTTTTCAATGCTGTTTCATGTGTGTGATCTCAATCTCTTCATTATAATTCTTATAATCTCAGATTTCTAGTAAAGAAGAAGTAGTGTAAAAATGTACACTTAGGCAATTAAGGGAATGAGTTGCATATCAATTCGTTAAATAAATAATAAGCTGTCTTAGTCAACTAAGCTGTGAGTTTCAGTCATGATTGAGTCTTAAACAGCTGTTGAAATTGCTCACAATTGCATATAGGGATATTTTCTTTGAGTCCCAGCAACAGTTCCAGTTCTAGCTTTTCCATCCCCCAATGAGAACAGTTGATAGTCCTGGAAGCTGATAAACGATAATGTTGCCAACCCTCAAGGACCTCTTTTCTTCTTCTGATGTCCAAGAATAAATCAATAAATTTTCATGTGATTATGAGGTGGCCCTGCTCTTCTGTAGTCAGGAAGAGAAGTTTTATTTTATTACATAAACTGTCACTAGATGTCAGCAGACATCTGTATTAAACATTGCTTCCAACCCAAGCCCATGGTCAAAATTTAAAACTGATTATTTAGAAACAAACCATCAGTGCTTTCAGTTTTGAGAAAGTGACATTGTATGCTAAATCTATGGGCACAGGTTACCAACTAGAGGATTTTTTAAAGTGAACATTTTCAGTAGATATTTTGCCATTAATCTAGTTGTTTAAAGGAACTCTGAAACAATGGTGGCAGATGCAGCCTTATTATGCTGCCACTTGAGATGAGAGATGTTGAATGGGAAGACCTAAAAAAACCAAGCTATGGGAACCATAGAGTCACCTGAACCAGACTGCTCTTCTTTGGCTACTTGCATCAAAATGTGTCAGGTTGGCTTTTTTGAGAAATGTTCTTCTGAAGTTAGCAGGAAGATGTTTACAGTGTGGCATCACCCTAGTCTCTTTCACAATAAGCACATATCTCTGGATCATTTGGAAGCATCTAGTTGGCCACTGATGAAGTCACAATATATATTTTAATATACTTAATGTATTCCTCACACTATAAACACAATTAACACAACCTCTTTGGTCCCGTTCAATTTAACCCTTTGATCACACCTGATTTCTAAATCATTGTCACTGAACAATATATTTCTGTGGTCATGTGGTTGTATGACTATATGCTGAGGTGCACAGAATGCTGTTACCTTCCCAATGAAATGTTATCTATTTATCTACTTGCATTTGCATGCTTTCGAACTGTAAGTAAGCAGGAGCTGGGACAAATAATAGGAGTTCATCCTATCACGCGGTACTCAGATCTCAAACCCAAGCTGTCATCTTTCCAGATGATAGGCTCAGTGTCTTTTATCACTCAAGCACCATGTCCTGTAATCTATCCATCTAGTCCTAAACCGATATCTTTCTAACTCAAATTAGTTGTAAAAATTATGTTTGTAGAAAGACTATAGTACTTCTTAATTACATTATATTTACTTCAATTTTGGGGTGTGTGTGTCTCAAATCAGAAAACTTCTAATATGAATTACATCAAAGTATGAATGTTTGCATGAAATATTGCCACTTCATGTCTTCATATATTGTTGCATAATAAGAGAGACAAAGATGGAAGAATGCCATGATGCCACTTAGATTTACTTTCGGTATATTAGTTCCATGTATCTAACATTTTAATAATCATAGCCAAGTTACTTTTTATTCAGATATTTTGATGGTATGTGGAAGTGGACGAGTCACAGAATGTCACCTATGCATACTGACCCGATAATTCCAATATGGATTTGAAAGAAACAATATACCACCCCATGGTGTATTCAGGCTACATGTTTTCTGTTAAATGTTAGTTAATTTAGGAACTAGATTGTACATTGTACAATAATGTTCCATGAATTATTGTACAGAGATGTCATGAATACTGGCAAATTTCTATTGATATGGCATCTGCTCATCATTAATACAGTGAGTTAAGTTCTTTGAATATTTTTTAGTTTGCAATCCTTCTGTATATAGGCAAAACCTTGCTGAACTGAATAGACCCTACATCTGAATTGATCTGTGTAAGTTTACAGCAGAGTTTGGGCCCAATATAGCTTTAAAACCTAATCTCTAGCCACAGATATTTTGGAAAATTGTCACTAAATTAGTTATTGCAATTTTTGATAAAAACAAATAAAACTACTGATATACCCTTGTTTTCACAAAGGTCACATCTAGATGTGACCTTTGTGAAAACAAGGGTATATCAGTGGTTTCTCACTTTTATCTTTCCTCATTATGTTCGAGAAATGAAATTCATTGCAACAGTTGAAAAAGATGTGAATCATCTCCAGATTCACTAATTTTACTACTTAGTTTTTGAAGGAGCAAATATGAGTCAAATGCAACTTCTAATTCTTGACATGAAACTTTATCTTTACAGAAGTATGTAGATTATATTATGGGTCTAATTATGCATAATGATTTCAAAATGAATTACTGACTGTTTGGCAGGATTTACTTTAACATGTATAATGGGATTGAAACTTTATTAACATCATGTATTATGTAACTTACCCCTAGAAAAAAGATAGTGAGAAGAAAAATATGAATTGTAGTCTAAGACTTAGCACTTGTTATCATATTATAAAAATAAAAGCTTCCATGGGTGATTAGATGGATACAACAGATTGGAAGCTGTTGGTGACTTCATTCTTCTGGGAAGCTTTTGTGACTTTCAGACTAGGTATGGCCTAAAGCTATGGATGGCCTTCTGATTTTCCAAGGGTACAGATTCTCTTATTGTTTGAGGTCAGCCAAGGTAGTCCAGGTGCTGACAATTGCTATATATTATTGCACTCATCAAATAAGAAAGATCATAAGCTGCCAACTCAAATATTATCAAACAGTAATGTAACCATATATCATCTATCAGCCAATATTACAGCTAAACACCACTGAATATTAAACAATGTAGGTTGGCTATGGACAATTTTGTTTGACAATAAAAACTATGAAATAAAAAATAACACATTTGCTATTATATATGAAATTCTCTTGAGTGTCAGATAATATATATTATTATCTGTTTAGCTTCCTTCGGGTATTATCCCACGTCATTGTAGTTCTGTTAAAGTTGTAGCTCATTGTAGTTCTGTTACAAAAGAGCACGCAGCAGAATCTCATCTGCCCATCATCAGGCTGTCTGTATGGAAGTGTGTCTCACAGTTCCTCTGTTTTCAATTTGAGGCTGGTCTATTCTGATGGCTATTAACCTGGGTCTGTGTTCATTGGACTTGGAGTTTTGATTGATTGGTGTTTCTGGTTTCTTCTGTCTGTTTTTGTGGCTTTGATTGGCTGGCAGCACTCTGTTCTTGTGTTGGAGGCTTTCAATGCAGCTTGGCTCCGTGTGAAAGGACGGCTGCTCTTCATCAGCAAGCTGGTTTCACCTGGTTGCCTGGTGGGGGGTGTTTGAGTTGGAGGCATCAGAGGAGTCTGTCTGTGCTCAGGTGTTTGTCTGTTTGTGGTGTGGAGATCTTTCTATTTGAGAGTGCAGGAACTCCAAATGATGACAAGTCTGCTGGAATCATTCTCTTCTATTCATGCTGTCAGGTCTTTTTTCAGTCTCTATGGCTTCTCTTGATGATTCTGTGGCTGGGGTTTTCTATAGTGGCTAGGGTTTGGTGCCATTGAAGTTGATGTTGTGACCTGTGGTTTTCATGTGTTGGACTAGTGAGGAGGTGTGTTTCCAGCTTTTTTACTGCATTTTTGTGTTCATTCTAGGCGGGTACTTATTCTTCTATTGTCTGTCCAATGTATGTGGCCGGGCATGATGTACAGAATTTCTATATGCCTTGGTTTTCCAGGTCAATTTTGTCTTTGGGGTTCCCTCAGGATGGCTGCTATTTTTTTGTCTGTTTTGAAGGCAGTCTTTGATGTGATGCCTGTGTAAGTATTCTTACTGATTTTATCTGTATACCTCTTATGTAGGGCAAGACAGCTGTTCCATAGGTCTGTGGTCTTTCTAGGTCTCTGTTATGTCTTGGTGTGTTTTTTGTGATCAAGCTGTGATTTTGTTTTTGGTGGAAGCCATTGGCTGTCAAATACTTCAGTCAGGGTGCATAGTTCAGTCTTTATATGTGTCTTATCTGCCAGGAGTTTTGGTTCTGGTGATTAGTGTCTTCGCCACAGAATTTATCTGTGCTGGGTGGTGGTGGGATTGGGCATTGAGGTAGCGGTTGGTGTGTGTTTTCTTTGGTATATGGTGTGTCCCAGTGTGCCATCTGTTCTTTTGTAGATTAGTACATCTAGGAATGGTAGTTGTTTGTTTATTTTCCGTTTCCATGGTGAACTTGATTTTGGGTGTGTGTTGTTAGGTGTGTTAGGAAATTGTTTAGGTTTTCTTTTCCATGGGGCCAAATCACAAATGTGTCATCGATGTATCTTAGCCATAGTTTGGGTTTGTGGGTGGCATTAGCCAGGGCTCTGGATTCGAATTCTTCCATGAACAGGTTTGCAATGACGGGTTGACAGTGGTGATCTCATAGGAGCTCCTTCAATTTGCCTTGTATCTTTGTCCTTTGTATATGAAATATGTGTTTGGTTAGGCAATGTTCTGTTAGTTCCAGAGGTTTTAGCTGGTTGGTATTTATTTTTTGATGATTCCAAGAGTTTCTTTTATCGGACTTGAGTGAATAGTGAAACCAGTCGAACTTACAAGCAGATCTTCTTGTTCTACGTGTAGATCTTTTGATTATTTCTAAGAAGTGGTATGATTTTTGTACATATGAAGCTGCGGTTTCAGCATGGGCTGTAGTTGTTTGCTAAGTATTTAGCTAGGTTTTGTAATGGTGCTCCTATGGAGCTGACTATGGTCTGAGAGGTATGCCTTCTTTTGTATTTTTGGGAGGCCGTATAATTTGGGCATCTAGAAGATTTTTTCTCTTGGGATGATCGTCTGTTGGATTTCTTTGCTTATGTGGCTGGTTATAATTTCTTCTTGGTTAATTTTTCCAGATATGTGGTTGTGTGTTTATAGTTTGTATGTGGGAGTCTTGGAGTAGGTCTGTCAATTTTGTTTCATAGTCTTTTCTGTCCATTACTACTGTGGCATTTCCTTTGTTCCTGGGAGTATTATTATGCTGTTATCATTTTTCAGGGTTTGTAACGCTGTGAATTCATCTTTTGCAAATTTATTTTTTGGTGGTTTCGTTGTGTATAAGATGTGAGTAACCTGGTTGTCTTATTCTGTCAGCTTCATCAGTATTTAATTGGTTAGGCTGGATTCTTACTGCACATATGATGGATTTGTTGGGATTTTTTTGGGTGCTATGGCATAAATTAAATCCTTTGGATAGGACATCTGTTTCGTTTTGTTGAGTTCTCTGTTGGAAACGTTGTTATACTAATTTGTTTTCAGGTGTTGTGGTGGGTTATTGGGAATTTTCTTGTCATTTTCTAATTTTTTTTAGTTTCTTTGAGAGTTTATCATTTTTGTAAGTGCTGTCAGTTTCAGCTCTCCAAGTTGTAAAATTGTTTAATCCTATCCAAAGTAGAGGGTGGATTTTGCTGCTCAATTCCAGGTGTAGTGCTAGCAAATCTTTGTTTAACTGCATCTAATTGGAATCTTACTGTGAACTTCATTTCGAGTAGAGCCAATTCTGTTCTTTTCAGGATACGTTTGGTAGCTGCTGTGTGCTTATGAAATGTTAATTTGAAGCAGGTTGGTGTTTACACTGTTGTCTCTGCAGCTGCATAGGAATTTTAGGTCACATAGTATCTCTGCTCTTTTTAAACTTCCAGCTTCTCATAGCTCTTGATCTGCTGTTTATTTCCTCCCCGTAGAGGTCAGATATTTGTTTTTTTTAAGCTCTCGCGGGTACTTACATTTGTGCTGTTTAGCTTCCTTCGGGTATTATCCCACGTCATTGTAGTTCTGTTAAAGTTGTAGCTCATTGTAGTTCTGTTGAAGTTGTAGCAACGTTTCAGCAGAATCTCATCTGCCATCATCAGGCTTCTGTATGGAAGTGTGTCCCACAGTTCCTCTGTTTCAAATTTGAGGCTGGTCTATTTTGATTGGCTATTAACCTGGGTCTGTGTTCATTGGACTTGGGAGTTTGATTGTTTGGTGTTTCTGGTTTCTTCCGTTCTGTTTGTGGCTTTGATTGGCTGGCAGCACTCTTGTTCTTGTGTTGGAGGCTTTCAGTGCAGCTTGGCTTCGTGTGAAAGGACGGCTGCTCTTTCATCAAGCAAGCTGGGTTTCACCTGGGTGCCTGCTGGGGGGGTGTTTGAGTTGAAGTTTGACATCAACTTCAATGGCACCAAAACCTAGCCACTATAGAAACCCCAGCCACAGAATCATCAGAGAAGCCATAGAGATTGAAAAAAGACCTGACAGCATGAATAGAAGAGATGATTTCCAGCAGACTGTCATCATTTGGAAGCCTGCACTCTCAATAGAAAGATCTCACACCACAAGCTAGGCAAACACCTGAGCACAGGACAGACTCCCTCTGATGCCTCCATGTGAAAGGACGGCTGCATTCATCAGGCTTCTATTCATGTTTTCAGGTCTTTTTTCAATCTCTATGGCTTCTCTGATGATTCTGTGGCAGCCGTCCTTTCACACGGAGCCAAGCTGCACTGAAAGCCTCACACAAGACAGAGTGTTGCCAGCCAATCAAAGCCACAAAACAGACAGAAGAAAACCAGAAACACAATCAATCAAACTCCAAGTCCAATGAACATGGACCCAGGCTACAGCCCAACTATTAGAATTAGACCTAGTCTCGAAATTTGAAACAGAGTGAAACTGTGAGACACACATCCACACAGAGAGCCTGATGATGCAGATGAGATTCTGCTGAAAATGTGCTACAACTTTAACAGAACTACAATGACGTGGGATAATACCTGAAGGAAGCTAAACAGCGCGCACACACACACACACACACACACACACACACACAGCACACACACACAACACCACACAACACACACTATTTATATATTATATATATATATATATATATATATATATATATATATATATATAATCATAAATGGCATTATATAAAGTCATCTCAAATTGTGAATTTTGAAAGTCTCAAGGTGTCCAAGGCAGATTCCAAAGAACATTCAGCAAATAAGATACTAATAGCCATACAGGAGTTGCATAATATTTTACAGAAGGAAAATGAAGACAGCTGGAGGAAAGAGAGAAATTAAATGTCCTTATAGTTAACAGTGGTATTTGCCAATGACCCATGGGCAATAGAAGCATGTACATTCCAGTTTATAAAGTTCAGTAAGCTTGTGGTGGCATTCTAAACCACGCAAAAATAGCCACAGTAGGGCAGGATGCAAAATGGATTTGTTCTGGTGAAATGGGGATCTGATAAAGAGAAGACAAGTTTTCAGAAAAGGAATTCCATAGATGAAGAAAGATTCATTTCAAAATGAATGGTTTTTATATTGGGACAAAGAATTATTTAAATACTTTGCAAATTAAATTGTGTCAAGTCTCCACAAGCAGTTAACAACATGTCACTTTGCAAGACAATTTTCATAATTAATGAACTGGTTCAATTTGCTCTGCTGTTTGACTTTGATTAATACATTTTTGAGTGTTCCCACTGGGACGCTGTCCAGTTTGTTTTGTAAGCTCTTGTGTGTAACTTCAGTTCATGCATATGGATCAGAGTGCTGGCACCAACTACCTGCAAGAAGCAATGAAGGCACAGCCACCCTGACTCCTTTTTCAAAGCAAAGGGAAACATAACTCAAACTCCAAATCTTTTATGAGTGATTAAAAGCATGGAAAAGTGGAATTTTACACTTTATTATGAGCAGAAGAGATAGATGCAGAGTATCAATTTATGCAAGTCTGGCCATTAAAATGGCATATTAATCCAGGATTTAATTTGATACTGTTCTAAAGTGGCAGTTTTTTTGGTACTAGGAAGAGACCTGTAGAACATTCATAATTTAGCAATGGGAGAAATATTATCCAGTGTCCTAACTATCTGTCCTTGAACTTGCTGGATTTAGACAAAAGACGAATCTTTCATTTGAAGTCCCTTGAAGCTGTTCATATGTCAGAGTAAACTGTTTACTATTACAATTGGTTTATTGTAGGAATAGAAGACATTGTGCATAAAGAATGTGGGGAAAAATGAGCATACTGGATAGCAAAAGTAGGGAAAGGGCCAGTCGAAATAATTTTGTAAAGTTCTTAAGGATCCTCTGAGGCCCAGCAGTAGAAAATGTCCTTACTGCTTATTTATTTACTTATTTCCACCACCCATTAAAGGATGAGCACACTTTTGCGATTGAGAGCAATTCTTCTGGTGGCTACCATGAAACATTTTCCTGTAAAGCCATCTTCCTTCTAATTCATGAGCAAAAAGTAATAAAAGAGGATATTCCCTGATCACCTGTTTATACTGAATCATAGCACTGTGTTCTCCACAACTGTGCACAAAACATGTATTTATTAATATCTTATATTCTCAATTCCCTCAAACTGACGAAAGTTTATACACAATGGGGAATATTTGGGTTAAGGCCAATAGCAAGAGTATAACTCTATCCATGTAGGTCAATGAGAAGAAGCAAGTAGCCTTCTATTTGGTCTAGAAGAAACTAGCTTTGAAGAAAAGTTTGAATCAACATCTAAAGGCCCTGTCACATTGGCCAACAGATGCAAAACGTTTGTAAAAAGGACACGGCTGACGATAAAATGTTCCATCCGTTGTTATCCGCTCTCAAAAGTGCCCCGAATTTGCATAACCAGAGCGGACAACAACGGAAAG
>BHFT01067121.1:0-23464 GCA_004320025.1 Laticauda laticaudata | reverse complement strand
GTGGCCCATGTTGGCGTTGTAAGCGAATTGTTGAGGGTGTCTGGCAGCTAGGATATGTGTCGATAACCCTATTGAGAGCTTCCGCCTTCAACCCTCCGCTCAAACCTCCAAAGTAATGGTAAACATTGAGAGTCCAGATGTTGAAGGGCCCCTGAGTTTAATCGACGATTTACTGAATTCTCAGGGGGGATGTACAAGAACTCATGAGCTATGAAACCATGGCCATCTGGCCAGTAAGTTGTCACTAGAATTAATTCCACTCTCGTTAGTAACTTCTGGATGACCTTGGAACCGCAGAAGTGGATGGAATACATACAGGAGGACCCGGGCCAACTACAGTGGCGAGTTGAATTCTCCGCCCTTTGGGATGGTGCCTGGAAAAAATCTCAGGAGCTGAGAATGAGAGGGGAAGCAAATAGGTTCCCCACCAGCATGACCAACAAATAGTCCACGTGCCGCTTCTTGAAACAGAGATGGCGTGGAAGCGCCACTCTGATTGATCCATAGTCCCTGCTTAGCCAATTCGCCTGTGTATTTACACCCCCTAAATGTTGTTGCCTTGATGGAAATATGTTCTCTGCCAGTGACACAGCTCCGCTTCCCGCATTAGCGCTTCAAATTGTCTCTCCTCATTTCTCTTATGTCACTTGACTGATTACATTTCTGTCAGATCAGATGTGCTACCACGTTACCTGGAGAAGTGCGAAGGGCCAGATCATTTGACTGCGAATTCCAGCCAGTTATTGCTGCACGACTGACGTGTAATTCTGGTATGAGAGCGAGCTGAACGTGAGCTCCCCATCCAACAGACTGGCCAATCTGTGGGCTGATGGTAGAGCTTTGTGCTCCTTGAAGAGACAGCTTGTTGATAATCGGTTGGACACCAGAGGAGAGATATGAGAACCTTGGGTGGAACCTAGACTTTGTGTTTGGAGTTGCTCTCGGCCACATGAGACGCGTACGGTGGCAGGAACAACCTGGAGGATTCTAGTGTGAAGGAAGCCCAAGGAAAATAGAGATATATCATGAGGATCAGTTTTTGGCCCAAGCAAGTTATTGATAGGTCCAATTAAGGACACCTCTTAAGCAACCTGATCTCCTTAAACCAATTTTTTAATGCTATTTAAGTTTATACTAGGTGCAATAAACCTTGCCTCATGATATCCACCTAAATATTGCCCAGTCGATGGAGTTAATCTGACTCTTCACACATTTATAAGAAGCCATGCCTCTAGTGATAGATTGTTGATTATGACTGCTATGATGAGGGAAGCGAGGAAAAATAAATTATCGTCAAAGAGATAATAATGGAGGGCGTACCGGATGTTCCTGAGGTGGGACAGCTATCACCCGAGCAGACCTTGGTTGAAGGTCCTGGGGAGAGCTAAACCGAATTGGAAGGGCCACAAATTCAAACATGGTTGTGTGTATTGTAGCAGAATCTCAGAAATTGTATAATGGAAGGAGTCCGAATATTCAATGTGCAAGTACGCCTCATTCAATTTATGGGCTATGCTGAGCATATCCCCTTTCTCTGATACACGTCATATTAATTGGAGGTATGCATTGTAAATTGCGATTAACCTAAGGAACAGTGGACGACGTTTCAAATTAGCTATGGCTCTCCACCCCCACCCCCGAGATTTTTTTTTCTTTGCAAACGAAATATGTAATAAAAACTTGTTCTCATTGGATTGTCGCTACTTGGTTGGATGCTCTATATATCCAGTTATATGTTGGATTGCAGAATCCATGAAGATTCACGCTTGACCGGGTCCTCTGGAAGGAGGTATGACATGAAGGGATCTGGAGGATTGGATTAACTCCAACACGAGGCAAATCTAACTGGATCCCTGAACACCAGTGTGTCAGAGCGGAGGAGTCCCCATTGGTACAGCCGAATTAACTTAAGTGGCATCGCGCCAATGGGAATTGGGTCCCTGGGAGTTATCTTGGTCGCGTGATAGGCTGCTCCGTCCCGCGATAGGATGCTTTTGGATTGACCACCCCTTCTACTCGTCCACTGAGACGGACCTATCTGTTGTTGTCCTGGTCTAACTGCTGGGGGTCTCTGTTTTGGAAGAGAAGGATCCGGATAGAAGATTGAAAATCCCCTCTGAAAGAACTGGAGCTTCTAGAATCTGACTTCTTAAAAAGGAAGGGAGAATTTTCTTCTTGTTGCATGTTTCAATTAGTAGCAAATTCAGGAAGGCGCAGCAATTCTATCTCCGCATGCAGGGATGATGGCCAGCTGGATTGGTGTGGTGAAGTCGGCTTTGCCAGTGTCTTACCATGGCAAAGCGATGTGCTGTGACAATGGGAGGTAATTGGCCCTGCTGAAAAACTTGACGCGTGATAGGTACATCGGCAGAGAATTCAGCAGCTTGCCAATAGAGTTTGGGCAATTTTGGCTGGTCCTGATTTAGAAGGAAGGAACATGTGTTTCAAAAGACGAAGCCTATCTAAGAGATACCGCGGTGAAGAGGCGGAATCTGATAGCCCACACATCAGATCTGAGTACTCTCGTAGGGCCAGCTCGAACCGCGTTTTTCCCCTGTCTTTAAGGCCTCCAGAGTGCCTCACTGGAATAGAGGGGACACTAAATCCACCATAGGCTCGTCTACCTCGGGAGTCCCAGAAACGTTGCAAAATTCAGGTCCAAGTTGAAGTATTTCCTATCCTGTCCAGTTGGGGAGGTATATACCGCTGCAGAAGCCCACTGCTTCTGCACCAGGTCTGAAATAATGGGGTGGGATTCTGAATTACCTCTGCTTCACTACCGATTGGTTGAAGGTCATGCCTCTGGTCCTTCCCTGAAGGGTCAGGTGTGTCAGGTTTTTGGCTTGTTTAGGCCTGTAATATTTCTTTGCCTTAAACAAGAGGGAATTTGACAAGCTGTGGCCGAAATAAGCCTGTAAAAGCAGGCTGGTCAGGAATTAAGACCTTCATTCTCAGACAGTTCCGCCTTCTAAGGGGTCTGCCTCTGACAGGGGCTTGCCTACTCATGAATTGATCCCACTTCAGACTCAGCCATTTGAAGATTTGATCTACTTCCTCTCCTCCTCCGGCCTTTGGAGAGGGGTCTCCCCTGTAAATGTACCTGGGACCGGTGTTGTTCCGACCTGGTCAGTGACCTCAGAGGTTGAGCTCTTGTCAGTAGCTATAACTGTAAGGTCTGGACATTACCGCGTGTTGAAACTAACCTGTTGCAATCCCTTGGCTAATAGCTCATCTCCATCCAGGCTTTCATCCTTCTGGAACCTCCTCAATGAAGCTGTCACCCTGGCGAAACCAGCGGCTGTCGGAGTGAATGTGGCTTCAGGGGCCCGTCTATTGGTGTTCCAGACACTTGAGCCTGTTGTCCTTGTGGAGTTAAGCTGCACCTGGATGAAAGGGAGAGATCTAGAGGAGGAGGAGGGTGTGAAACTGACAGATTGGAAGAGGGGGCACCCTGAGATACAGCATGGACCTCTCAGAATGCTGTCTATTGCTTTGTGAGGCCTCATGGCGCCTTAAGGCGTCTCTTTCTGAGGCTTAGAATTTCCACTGTGTTTTTGGATTTCGCTTTTATCTTCAAGCAAGGTGCCTGAGAGGTGCTACCATCAGCCATTTTGATTAAAATAGAACAGTAATTGAATATAATCTGGGTACAAGGCGTTGGCACGCCCAGGGTCCGATCTGAGTCAAAAACAGTTGCCCTGATAAAGTACTTATTGCCCCCTTTTATTTTTCTTTTATTTTTACTGGTGTGTGTGTGTGTGTAGATATATGTGTGTGTGTGTGTGTGTGTGTGTTGTGTGTGTGTGTGTGGTGTGCGCGCGCGCGTGCTGTTCAGCTCCCTTCCGGTTTATGCCAATGTCATTGTAGTGCTTTTAAAGTTGTAGCAACGTTTCAGCAGAATCTCATCTGCCACCATCAGGCTTCTGTATTGAGTTGTAACTTGTACAGAAACCTGATGATGGCAGATGAGATTCTGCTGAAACGTTGCTACAACGTTTAAAAGCACTACAATGACGTGGGATAATACCCAAAGGAAGCTGAACAGCAACCACACACACAACACACATATATATAGTCATATGCTCAGTATATATTTTATTGAAAATAAAATATTATACTGTAAGTAGTTTTGTTACCATGAGTGATTATTATGATTGTAAATAATTATTATATTATTGCTATAATTGCTTGTAATTGCTCCTATGAGTAGTGATATATGTATATTCCAATATTAATAATAAAAAAACCAATATTAATGAGTAATCCAATTAGCCAAATGCGAACGACCTAAGGGCCCGGATTGATGATTGTAAGGGCCTTCAGCAGCTTCCCTGCACAGCGGACACTGGCCTAGGTGCTTGCCTTATAAGCCTCATAAGGCTGTGAGGGTTAAGCAACAATTTTAAAAAGCGAATTAATTATCCTCGAGTGCAGGTAGCCAAACGAGGGTAAACAACTCTCAGAATCCTGAGGAATTCTGTGCTTCAAGCAGAAAATTCCTCACACAGCTCAGGGAAGACAGACAAGGCGCGCAGCGACGAGGTGGCACTCAGATGGCCTCCAGCAGTTAAGTCTTTTCGCGCGCTTCTCAGCAGCGCTTCCCGCCTTGCAATTAAGCCAGAGCTCAAAACAAAGCCTGGCTCTCAAACAACAGAACGGGGAGAAGAAAGGGGAATTAATCGCTAATAACTTCCCCACTGAAGAAAATGGCGTTCGGCAAGGGGGGTAAAGTCGATAAACTTTTAAAATGAAATATCAAGCCGCTAGCAAGCAAACGGAATAAAGACACAGCACAATCAAAACTGGCAGAGGTAAGAAAATTTATCTGTGGGGAGGTGGAGCAGAGCAGCTCTAAAAGCCTCCCACCACTCTTTTTTTGGGGGGAAGGCTAAAGACAAAGGAAAAACCAAAGGAAAACCGAATTGCAATCAAACCTGCTAATATTCCTGTTTCAGTCAAGGGAAGTATCCAAAGCACTGCCTGTCTCGCACCGACGGCTAAGCAAAACTGGGAATGCTGAGAAGTCACGTGGTGGAGGAGGAGCGTTCCACCAATCAAGCTCAGCCTGTGAATGCGGAGACTAAAGACCTCCCACTACTACTGGATGCTCCTGAACAGCTCATAGTAGAATTCACTTCTGTCATGTCAACTTATTTCTTTGGGAATGTGTGGAGATGCGATCAGTGTTTGGCAATCTCTATATTGAAGTGTGAGAGAAATGAGAATTATTCGTGGAAAGAAAGAACAATAATAACGCAACTTTACTATAACCCAAGAATTCCGGCTAGGAAATTATGTAAGAATGTTAAATGAAAGGAAATAAACAAGACTATAAAAGCCTTAGCATATTTCGAGTTAGGACATTAGCTGGCAAGTCAACAGAAATTAGCTGACAGTCAAAGGAAGATAGTTGGCGGGTCAAGAAACCAGTTGTCATGATAAAATAAATAAAAGTAGGATGTAGCAACTACCAAGGGGATTGAGTTGCTGGACAGATTTTGAACCCAGAAAAGGGCAGTGACTGTTTTTGAAACTATATATAAACTCCAAGTATTCATATTCCTATGACCATCTTTGATGCACATACTAGGTCAATGGATATTTTCTATTATGCTTTAGATGCCAGGCTAAAGATGTCCATGACTATAACTATAAAAAAGGCAATTGAACCATGTTTATAGCCCTACAGCTAAGCTGGAGCTACTCCACGTTATTAGGAATTTGCTTTCCAATTGCATTTAGATTTCTTGGTAACCTTCTCCAGTTTCTGCTAAAAATGCTTGATGCACTTTGACACATTCTTGCATCCATATTAGACTGACAATCCCCTTGTATGTCAGTGCGGCTTGCAGCATAATTTCCAAGTGAAAAGCGATTATTGTTTCATATTTCCTAAGCAAGATGAAAATCTTAAATTTGATTGCCTCCTTTAAGTGTCAGCATTCAAGAAAATCTCTACTCCAACAAATAATTCCGATACAGACATCCTATCCAAAGTTCTTTTTATTTGAATGATAAACTGGTACATCTGGAAAATCCTGAATCTGAAAGTTCCGGATTTCTTTGCAATAAATAAAAATTATAAATCCACCCCCTGCACCCCTCCTTGCATCACATGCCCCAACCAGGTACAGAAATAACATGACCTTGACTTAGAAGGAGAATGCTATTATGTCTCACCACATACACTCCAAGAAATCCCCCCCTCCCATTTTCCCAGGCTCAAGAATTTGGCAGTGTGGAAGCGTCTGGTGCTAATATGGCTTCCAAAGCTGACATTAAGACTACTTGGCTGCATCTTTCAACCATTTTGTTATAGGACATTTTCTGTTAATTCTGAAATGTCAAGTCTTTTGTAATTACGTTTTTGCAGCTGTTCATGAATAAACATTGCTTTGAAAGATGCTGTGACATTCTTGTGGTTTGTGTGATAGTTTCATGCTTAAGAAATAATGCAGCATTAGCAGCACACCTATTTTTCTCTAATAAGTCTGTCCCAGATAATCCTATTTCATAGAGTTTATGAAGTCCCTTAATAATTTCTGATTTGCTGACTAGCCCCAAGATATAATAGACCATTGTTCTTCACTATATTACACAACAGTAAGTTTCTCTAAAGAGGCTTATTTTCTACTATTCCCAGTGTCTAGAACATGAAGCATAAGTGTTGGAAAAAGGAAACTAGGAGAATGAAAGAGAAAATACTGGATAAATGATCCTTCCTCTATTTGGTAACTTGAGTCTGCTCTCTGAGGGGCTGCATATTATTTAGATTGCTTACATTGCTAAAAATGTAAGAATCTAGCAAAGAACATTAGGAAACTGCCACAAAGAAAAGGAAGTGAGAGTCTGGGAAACTGCTGACACATGCTGAATTAGCAATTTCTAGGTGAATTCTGCCAACTGTTAGCAGTTCAATTCTCACAGGCTCAAGGTTAACTCAGCCTTCCATCCTTTCAAGGCTGGTAAAATGAGGACCCACATTGTTGGGGGCAATATGCTGACTCTGTAAATTCATATAGAGGGTTGTAAAGCACTAAGAAGCTATATATAAGTCTAAGTGCTATTGCTATTGCTATAAATGATCCAACAGGGAAGAGTTGTTTCAATTGTCTGAAGATGAAAACCTATCATAAAAGCCATAAAAACCTCCGTCTACATACCTTGCATTCTCCTTCTGTACAGTATTTCAATAAAATTTAACTCATAGCTATGATTATGGTCTCCCATTCACTAAAATGGTCTGGGGAATTTCCCCCAACAAAGACAATTATGTAGCAGCTTCAGCTTCTAGACCAAGCACACAAAGAACTTTGGATCTCTAGGAATGATAGTACCACTGCATGGACATTGTTATCAGACTAAAGTCCACTGGAGTGGTTGAGCTATTGCAATAGAGTGCTACTTTACAGAGCTGATCCAGAAGAATACCACCGTCAATCATGTCAAAAATTGCTGATGGATAAGACCAATAGAGATACACTCTTCTTTCTTTCCTAAAAGAGAGCATCTATCTGTCAGCTTTTAGACAGACCCAACAGGAAAAAAGTTAGAGCCACAATTTTCCAATTAGAAGGCAGGGTTTAAGAATTATTCTGCCCTGTGACAGAACCCCTCCCTTTCATGTATGATCAATTCAGCTTACTCATTACAGTTCTAAATAATTCACCACAACGAAAATTGCCTTAGTAAAGAAAACAGGAAAAATGGAAGAACCATGTATAAAAGCAAACAAATTAAGGCAGTGATCCTTAGATGCATGAACTGACTCTAATTTTGTCCCCCTTCAAAAGAGTGAGACTGTTTGTAACTAAAAAAAATATTAAATGATAAACTATCAGTCCCCAGGGATGGAACCGATGGTAGAATATTTTGGCAATATTACCAAAGATTACTTATATTATAAGTACCTTTGGCAGTACTGTGTAGCCAAATTTATGTTTGCAAAGGGCATGAAGCAGTGTGAAAAAAATACCAAAAGGTATTAATACTATTAGCAGAAGTTATTTGACTTATACGTTGCAAGCTTTAGAAAATACAGAGACTTGCTGAATGTAACATGTAACCTGACCTATGACCTATTTTCTCTTTATCTTCATTATTTGATGGATCCAAAGTTGTTACATCCAGTGGATTATTCACTACAGTCCAAAATCCTTCTTTACACAGAAATAGGCTGCACTTCACAGACCAGGAAATATAGTTTGTTCCATCCAACCGGGTTATCAGGGATAGACTGGTTGACTGTTCTTGTGCCATTGTAACAATAAATCACAATTAGCTATCTAAATATGAAACTGTATATTCACACTGGTTCTCAATATTTCACTGGGCCCATAACCAATATTAGGATACGTGCAGAATAACCCTTGTATAAAAAGGATATGCGCACGGAAATGGTTTATGAGAACAGTTATGAAGAAATATACAGCCACACAGAGTTGAACAAGTTGTATTAATGTTTACTTGAAGAAATAGCACAGTCCAACAAACAGTCCATGTCATACATGTTTTTAACAATCCAGAAATATCCAGTTATCAAGTCTTCTTACCGGTTCCATGTCTTTTATAGCAGACAAATATCAAACCATTATGCAACAAATGACCTTCAATATCAACAGAGTATCAAAATAAACAGAGTTAGTCAGTATCAGTCAGTAGTCAGTATCAGTATTAAGAGAGATCATCAGTGAGAAAGAGAATTAAACCATGATCTATAGCTCCCTCTTATGGCAACTTGAAGCTATAGTTATCCAACCAGAACACAGAATACATTACAGTATTTTTCCTTAAAGCTACAAACATATATTTGTAGTTTATATAGTCAACCCAACTACGCTATTTACATATACATAACAAATGTTAACATGACCTATGTACCAGATATTTTCTGTAATGTATTGCAAGAGGTGAATACCAGAAGTAACAGATGGTGTAAGATAATACCATATATGGAAAATGTAGCAAGAGAGCCGTATGAAAACTTTTTTTCTGTCATGGTATAGCCAGATAACAGTAATGCCCTAGGCGAGTCCGGGGTTGTAATATGAATAAAAGTCACATCTTGGGAGTAACCCGGGGTTCAGAATGTTTCTCCAACCCTTCGTGGTCTTGTGTCCTGAACTAAGATTGCTGCAACAGGGCAATTTTCTCTTTATCTCTTTAGCCCTGCTGTTAATTAAAATGAGCTTGGGGGGGGGGGGTTTNNGGGGGGGGGGGGGGGGGGGGGTTTGTTGCTAGTTGAGCATGCCAAAACAATGCATTTGCTAATTAACAGGTCTTATAACCCTTCTCTCCCTTTTCCTGTTTTATAGGAGACAAATGGGCTATCAAGACCCTCACCTTCTGCACCATTCCTGATGTTCCTGGCAGCCTGCCCATTTCTAATTTTTGACAGATACATTCTCTAGGATGGGAAGAAACTAGGCAGAAAATGGTTAAATTCTTGCCATGCCATCTTGTCTGGTAACATAATTTCGAACTGACCTTGGTCAAAAACAAGGATCTACTTTTAATATCATTTATGAGAGAAGTGAGAATTATTCCTGTGAAGAAAAGAGCAACAGTAGCAACATATTATCTTCTGTATAACCTGAGAAATCCCTGGTGGAATATTAACTAAAGAAGTTGGCTAACAAGGCTATAAATCCATTAGCACGTTCCATACCAGGAAGCCAGTTGTCATGCTGATCCAGATCAGGACACCAGATGTTAAGCTATTCCAAGAAAAAAAAAACCAGTTGTTGCGCATAATGCAACATCAGGATGTAGCAACTCTCAATGCAAACTGACCAATGAGGAGGAGCAGAAATGGGGATGGGAGTTTTGGAAGTGCATTTAAACTCTGTAATCATCTAAACCATTACTCTTTGTGCCTCTACCCACAAGAGGACAGGGAGCCGGCTTTTGAAAAAGTCTGAATAAGAATAACAATACAAGAAAAGTCTGAATAAGAATAACAATACAAGAAAAGTCTGAATAAGAATAACAATACAAGAAAAGTCTTGTATTGTTCACAGTGTCTCCTGTTGATTCAACAGGTGTGGGAATAAAACTTTGACTTCAGTATTGGGTAATGATTAGTCTAAGACCTTATACATACATGTCTGCCTAAGGGTCACTGAGATAAGCAAGGAAATTAAAAGCAAACACCAGAAACAATTAAGCAGCTCAGACAATTGTAAACAGTTTTGTGTGCTATATCTAATTATTGTAATCCACAATGTGTATGCTTACTATGTACGAATTTCTCAATAAAAGGGGGCACTAGAATTTGCTCTAGACTCCCATCCCGAGTACACCAGCCTCTGTGTCTCATTCTTTCCATGGGAGTCCACCACAAACAGGAGAACTTTAAATCTCACACTTACTTTTTGGCATATGCATAGATTACCTCTCACAGAAATTGTGAGAATTTTCCATCGATTAGGACTATCAAAAAGAAGAAAGGAGTAACAGCTGCCCCAGGATAAATAATGTTGGAATTCATCAAAAACACAGAGCAAAACCTCTCACAACAGTAACATGGGATAGCAATCCCCTTTGCACCGTTGTCTTCTGGAGAAAATATCTCTATCTTTTCTATTGCCCACTGCAATGAAAGGTAGACTGAATCAGGTCCCCATCTTGTTGAGATCTCATGAAAAATCTCAGGTATAGGCCCTATTATTCACTAAGACAAGTGCTGTCCCGTCTCCAGGAGAGAAAATGCCTTCAGAACTAGCTGTTATGCCCCCAGATTTACCTCATGAATCTGTGTCATCGTTCTGATAGGAACAAAATCTTTGCACTAAATCATTTGGTATGTGCGCTGTCCATCACATTAGACTTTGCTCAAACTGTTCAGCAATCAGTGCAGCAGCATCCATGGAAGGCATATGGAATTAGCCACCAGTTCTGGAATTTTCCAACAATATATTTGAAATAATCTTCACTTTGTCAAGGAAGCTATCAAGCAGCCAACATCATGTGATACATCATAGTAACTCTAGTCTTTCTTACTCAGCTAGTAAAGCAACTCCTTACCTGCTTTGTTCCAACAGATTTTCTGGTAAGCGAGGTGAACTTCCTATGGATAGCAGCCACTCTCCCTCCAATCTTCCAACCTTGGGATCATACTGCACTGAAAACCACATATACAGTAGTCTTAAACACATCTGAGAAAGGTAAAACCATTCAGGGAAATATGCAGGATAAATATCTTTATCAAGATGGCTGAAAAGCTCTACCCATTTGCAGTGACACTATCTGAGGAAACACCTTTTCCTCCAGGTTTCTACCCCAGTCCTAAAGAATAGAAACTATGACTAGAGGAGTTTCTTCCATGCTGAGGAACACTAGGTGACTGTTTTCCATGGAGCAGGATTTCTCCATGGAAGCTGCCTCTAGTTATGAAATATCCATTCCAAAGATTTTAGATATTATATGTTACAAATATACTACGAATATGATCTATGTTATATATTAAAATAAGTCATGAGTATATTGGGCTTGTAGTATAGCCATGTTTATTCTTTGCATGAATTCACTGGGAACCTCACATTGCTGGAATGTGTGTAATACTAATAATAATGGAAGGTCTTGAATGTGCATATGAGTGATTTATCACTGATGGTAACAGCTAGAACATTGGTGGGTGCAAGCAATGCAATAGATTGCATTTTTCATGGGATCATAGAACAGGGAATAAGCAAATAAAATTCCTGATGAGACACTTCAGTTTTAGAGTGAACAAGTTGGATATAAAAAAAGAAGACCGGAATGAATCCAGACCTCTGAAGTGTTAGATGATTCTTGTTAAAGCAAGGGACACCCTGAGTCTGCTTCCCAGCCCATTCTAACACAGTCTGATCACCTGTGTTGACAGTGTATTTGAATATTGTGTGAATGTGTAGCCTAGTTGGGCAAGAATACAGCAACTTGAGTACTATTCTGGGAAGTGCCTTAGAAGAACTATTTTCAAAAATGTTACACATACCTGACAAATTATTATTATATGGAAAACAGGAGGACTAGTACTAATTATGCTGTCTTGAATTCTTGAACCCAAAGTAAGATATAAATTGAACAGTTTTAGAATTAAAACAAATTAAAATGGATTCTATAAACAGTTTCAGGGTGCTGTTAAAATCCAACAGGTGTGGGTCTCCCTACAACATTCTAAGTTAAAATGTAAACTGTATATCCTAAGATGGTAGTCCCAACAAATATTAAATCATTTGATTTTATATTCGACAGTTCTGGTGGAAGTTTTATTATTTTTCAGCCTCTAAAAATAAATTATTTTTTTTAAAAAATAAATAATATTATTTTAAGGGGGGAACAAAACAAATCCTGTAGAAATATGTTTAAACTGAACCTGAAAATTATAGGAGTTGTAAACTGTAAAGCAGTTTACTAATATTCAATAATTTTAATGTCCATATAAAAGCAGACATGAGAGAAACTTCTGACATAGAGCATCTTGCTGAACACTTTATAATTTAATAAACTGTGAAAAGGAAATTGGTTCTTAGCGTATAACCCTCGGCATTCCTATAAATGGAGGAACAATTATAATTAACAGCTGAAGGCTGCAATCATAACATACCACAGGGAGTAAGTCCCAGTGAAGTCAGTTGGACTGACTTTCAAGAAAACATGCAGAGGTCTGCGCTGCACACCTGAAATTTTACACATATTTACTTGAAAGTAACTCCCATTAAAAACAGCAAAAACAGCATATTTTAAAACACTGATGCAGAGGACTGGGACAAAATATTAAAGGTATACAAATGTATCATCTAAATATGGTTTCAGCTCCCCAGCACACACTCAAGTTCAAAACTTTCAGGATCAATTGTATGATTTTTTAAAAAATGAATCTCACTTGTTCCTACTAATTTCCTGCATATTTGAGTAACAACGATTCAAAAGGAAAATTTGTTTATGGAGCACAAAGACCAAATGAGGCAATGAAAGCCTTCTAAACATGTACGTGTTTATAATTTATCTAAAATTACAGGTACAGTACAGGGAGTTATGGCCTTGCTTTGAATTCATGTTTATTGTTAGGTGGCAACAAGGTTTTAGTAAAATATAGAGGAGTCACATCTGTGAGAAAGGGACATTTATCAGGTCTCCAGAGGAATATCAGCATAATTCAACATCACATAGGACATTTTTGATGCTAAGTGTTTTGATTATTTCTGTGCCCTCCTAAGTCAAATGGGTTTGCACAAAAATAGGAGAAGCTATGTTCAGCTTTAACGCTTTTGTTGTAATGACGAGGCAGTCGAGTTGTTTGATCATGAACTGAATTATGATGATGATCTTTACTGGAGGATAGTCTTTGCATTTATATACATTTTTAGTTGTCCTACATCATTGGTTAACTTTGGTTACTGCTTAACTTTCATTACTGTTTAGTACAGTAATCTATACAATTAATTATCTCTAGTTAAAGTCTAACATATGTCTACTTCCCCTCTCTAATCCTCCTTTATCCAGATTAGTGGCTTTGTTTGCCTGAGTTGTATTTGCTTGGAAACATTCTTTATTTGATGTTTGCCATCCGAGATTGGAACATTCCTGCAATTACAACTCTACAGGCTTTTCCAAATTGGTGGGGTCCTTTTTTTTTCAGAAAAACATCTCCGTCAACCACAGGAAGCACAAACATTTTATGTGCACTTGGAGGACACCAGTTGGATAGGTTGCTATAGATCCATAAAGAAAATAAGAAAATGTCAAGGGCAGGAAAAACCACAGCTACAATTATTTCTACACCAATCATCACTGCTGAACTATGATGAAGACAGGGAAAGATAGAACAAGATCAAATATTAAATAAGATTCAATATTTACTTTTCTACCACAGTGTGTTATATGAGTTAACTAGATCTGGCTGCAAATATCTGGACAGTGGTAAATTATTTTGTATTATTTTTAAATATTGGTTATTGCCAATATTCAACTTTACTAAACTTCAATCAGTGGCTGAATAAATTTGAAAGTTTACTTATTATGATATGGTTGTGATGGAACTACGTAATTACAAGGATGGACAACCTAATAAAATAATTATTTCCCTAGAAAAAGTATAATTCCAGAGACCTGGATAGTCAGAAAAAAAACCCTAGATATCCAACAATCAAAGATTATTCTTTACTGAGAACACTGAATTATCTCACATTCATATCTACTATAATTTGAGATAACAGTCTAGGCTGATTCCTGCAATTTCTGCAAAGTATTAACATGAAAACACTAGAGGTTCAGTGTAATATTTTATCAAGCTTTGATAAATGATACATGCACTATTATATCACATCAGTAACATCTACAGAGGAGGAGCATATTAAAATTTACAAGATGGTGAGCACAGTATACCCTTTTTGTACATGAACTGATGTTGCACATGTGTACAAAGCTGGCAGTGCTTCTACCATACCATGACATCCTCCACCTTATATAGTTTGATTCCCTGAGGAAAGCCTAAGAAACACACTTTTTCTCTTTCCATAGTAATTACATTCACTGGCTCAAAAAAAGATTTATTTATTCATAAAATTTATTGGACACTCATGTTACCTCAGGGCAACTCTAAATATACCGTGTTTATCCAACAATACGGCCTCCACCAATAGGAAGGCCCAGCATGATTTTTAGGCATGAGGTGAAATTAAGCCCCGCCCCCAAAATTTAGGCCTATTTAAACCATGGTTTTCCCCGCCATTTCTCACATCGTTTGTTAGAAGAACTACATGAGGTGAAGAGAAATGGGCGGGGGAAGGATGGGGGCGATGGGGAGAAAACTTGCCTTTAGGAATGCCTAGGCTAGAATACCCCGATAGCCAATAGAAGCTCCCTGAAGGCAGAGTCCCTAGCCGCTTCACGCGTAGTGTGGCTACTCATGTCCCCCTCGCCTTTAGGCAGTCTCTTTCGGATAATGGAAGCTCCCCATATGCAGTCACCAGCCACTTCGATCGGCCAGTAGAAGTGGCCTCGGGGCGAGCGCATACACACACTCCCCTCGCTGCAAGGCTGCTTCTTTTGGCCAATTGAAGTGGCTGGTGACTGCATTTGGGGAGCTTCCATCGTGCGAGACTGCCTAAAGATGAGGGGACATGGGCAGCCACACCACACCCTGAAGCAGCTGGGGACTCTGCTTCGGGGAGCTTTCATCGGCCAATAGAAGCAGCCTCGCGGCGAGGTACGTGCATATGGGCCGCTCTAGGTGAGGGAGGAAATTAAGTCTCCCCCCAAAAAGACGGCCTAGCTGTTTTTTCAGGGATCAAAAAAAAATAAGGCCTGGCCTTATTTTGTGAGAAACACGGTAGACATGATTCAATGTTTACTAAGAATAAGGTTACATCTCATAAAACAAGCTTATTAAAATAAACACAGAAGAAAAAGACTTAGTCTATCTGAATAAAAATTCATATTCAAATGATCAAGGCTGAATCAGGTGGTCAATCCAACAGATTGTTAAAATATTTAATTTAGTAGCTGGAACAATAAAGTGTACAATGGAGCCAGAACACACAGTTGTAGTTGGAACAGTGGTTGAACTACAACTGATTGGAGAGTGCTGGCTCAAGCATGAGGCAATTTACGCTGTGATTGATTGTTGTGGGTCTTAAGGGGAAATTTCCCTTTCCCCCCTTTTTCTTCTGTGTGCTCTGTGCGCTGTTTAGATTTACCTCATGATATTCCTGTGTTCCTGACTATCTTGTCTACTGTGACTTCATTTGGACACCTGCTGCGCAATTCTCCTGACAGATTTTCTGTCAAGCAAAGAAGTCTGAAATAGCTGAACTGGAGATCCCCTCATGCTTAGTCAGGAATAGCTTTCTTTATGAGTTCATAGGATCCAGGCTGTTGGTCCACATTTTTTGAATGAAGTTTTCCAAGTGCTTTTGGCAAGTTTGACTTGGTCTTCATAATGGGGGGGGGGTATTTAGAGCCAATCAACTCCCTCATCTTAGCGTTTGTCCAAATACCTTACAAAATTATTCCACCTTCCATAACTGTCCATTCATTACTTTGCATAACAGTCTTAGATGTATACTCAAACAAGATTCATAGTGATCAACCTATATATAACCTGTTCTTTCAGCTTTTTAAAAACATCCTACTGTATACCTATGTATCTTAAGCTGCAAAAGGACCACATTAGCATAACTTCATATTCTATTCCACTTCTCCCAATCCTCTAGGTATGACTTATGAGCCCAAAATGTATGCTGCTATGTGAAACATTTGTTAAGTTTTGCCCCATTACACACCTTTTCTTGTCACAGTTAAGTGAATCATTGCAGCTGTTAAGTTAGTAACGTGGTTGTTAAGTGAACCTGGCTTCCCTGTTGACTTTGTTTGTCAGAAGGTCGCAAAAGGGGATCGCTTGACCCCAGGACACTGAAACCATCATAAATAGGAATCAGTTGCCAAGCATCTGAATTTTGATCATGTGACTATGGGATGCTGCAATGGTCATAAGGGTGAAAAACGATCATAAGTCACTTTTTTTCAGTGCTGTTGTAACTTTGAACAGTCACTAAATAAAGTCAAAGACTACCTTGTATACCAGGGCTGCAGCTACTTCATCTCTAAGGGACACCAGGAGGGAAAAGCCTTTCAAGTGAGTGATAGGAAAGTGTTAAATTGACAGGATATCGATATATAGCAGGGCTTTCAAGAGCCTACTGGGAAGGCCACTCACTTTCTACCCATTCTCCAAAGCAGCACCAAATTTCAGAGGCGCATCTTTTCTCTCCTTCAGGCCCCAGTAATCCACCAGCTGTGGAGGTGGGTCTCGTTAGTCTGCAGACTTCTGATCCAAGCAAAGCCAGAGGCCTCCTGGCCCAGGTTTCCAATTCTCTCCACAGCTGCAAAAAGAGAAAAAGAGACAGAGTTCCAATTAGTATAAACTCTTCCACTTCTGGAGAAAAGAGGAATCAGCATCCAGGAGCTTTCTTCTGACTGGGAAGTTAAGAAGCATCAGGAAAGCCTGGCGGGGTGGGAAGGAGGAAAGGAAAGGAAAGGAAAGGAAAGGGAAAGGGAAAGGGAAAGGAAAGGAAAGGAAAGGAAAGGAAAGAAGGAAAGGAAAGGAAAGGAAAGGAAAGGAAAGGAAAGGAAAGGAAAAAAACTCGCTCGGGCTTCCTTCGCCTGAATCTTTTTTTTTTCTTCTTCTGCTATTCCCACGCCCGGCTTGCTGTTTTGCACCAGGGACGGAGCAGCCTCGCTAAGGGAGGGCTAGGGGAGGGCCAGCAAGCCGTCAGGGAGAGACTCCGGCAGCAACGCGCCTGCTTTCCCGCTCGCTGCAATTAAAAGAGCGGAGAGCGGGCCTTTCCTTCGCTCCGTTCCTCATTTCGGACCCCAGGCCCATTTTCGTTTCTCCAAACCCGGCCTCCCACGACCCGCCTCCGGTCTCCTTTGAAGCTCGCCGGGCTGAGGCGTCTCCTACCTTCCCCCTCGGTGGCCAAGCGGGGCTCCCCGCCGACGCGGTAGAAGAAAGGCGCTCGGGCACAGCCAGCCACCCCCGGAGGCCAAGTTTCCAAAGGCAAGGACGGCGGGGAAATCCCCGTCCGAGGCTCCTCTCTCGGGAAAGGACGGAGGACCGGGCGGCCAGAATCCGCTTTCAAAAGTCGAGTGGGCCTAGCGCCGAGACGAGAAATCTCGAGCCCCTGCTTGGGAGCCTCCGCCGGGCGAGCGAGGAAAGGCGGCCATGCGCCGACCAGACCGAGGAAAGGAACAGGAGGGGAGGAGAGAAAAACGAGGAGCCGCAGCTTCTTGGAAAGCGTCCCGCTCTCCGGGTTGCGAGCCACCGCTCCTGAAAAGCACCGAGTCTCGGCCCCCGAAAAGCTCCTCTTCGCTTTTCCGCTCCCAAGCTTCAGGTGGGACCGCCCACGAGCCGAGGGAGGAGAAAAACAAGGCTCCCCTGGGAAGCTTGAGGCGCTGGCGGGAAGGGTGGATACCGTCCCCTTCGCCGCGCTCCGCGAGCGCTCTCTGCTGCCGCGGCTGCGCATTCGTCTTCCCTGGCCGCGATTTGGGGAATTAGGGGGGTGGCGAAAAGGAAGGAGCCTGACGCCTCCAGAGGCGGGCCGGCAAGCGGGCGGGCGGGCCTAGAGCCGGGCTGTGCCAGACCAAATCGTCGGTTCTTGAATTACCGCACCTGTGCGCAAAAGGCGAAAGCCGGGTGTAGACGCAGAAATTTGGGCGATAAGGATTAAAGGGGTGGGGGGGGGAGAGTAACTTTAAAAAACGGGACGAGGGCCGAAAGAGGTTGTGAGGAAACGCCCTTGTTTTGCTGAGGGCATTTTTTCCTCTCTTGCAGAACCGTAAATGGAAGCTGAGAACGCTTTTGGACTGAAAACAGCCGCGCGGTAGAAGAGCCCCAACCAGGGAATTGAGCCGTCGATAATCCGGTCTCCGCAGCTTTTGACTCGCCTGGTCAATATTGTTTGAAATCAGTGAAGGTTTTGGGGTTGTTGGGGTTTTTTTTGGAACTGTTTCTGTCGGAATCCGAATCATTTGGGAACCGCTGGTAGGTGACTTGCTTCCCCACTTAGAAGACAGAAGAAAGCAAGGGTGCTAAAAGAGACTTGTTAAGCTGAATGTCCAATGTCTGTATAATAATAGCAGCAGGAGGGTTTATTTCCTTTCCCGTTTTTTTTTAATCCAAAATTATTATTTTGTGATTCTTTAGATTGTTCAAGAAAGCGTATTGCCAAACGATTTTTTTTAAGATCCGAAATAAACACACCAGCCAGTAAAGACATTTAAAGCTTTATTGCTAACTTTAGCAAGTAGATTTAAACAGAAACAAAAAAATACATAACATACCAGGCAAGATAACAATTATCTGTTCAGCTTTCAGGAACAAAGGTAGAGATTATGAGAAAAACCATTTTAATCCATTTAAATGTGAAGTTTGTTTGACACCGCAGTGGAAGAGATCACCCGGCGGGAACTGGCAGAGTTTCGACCACCTGCCTAGGTGACCGGACCTCGCATCGATTAAGAAGAACCACACGGACACAATGAATCTTCTTGATGAGAGCGCCCAGAGGACTGGTCACGTTCTCTTTTATTGAGTAGTCACCGAACTAGAGATAAGGGAGCTTATTTGTTCTTGCCAGTTCTTTTGCCCAATATGGAGTTGTTTGTTGCCCTCGGCCTTTTTCAGGTATGACTCATTTTCTGCTACGTGACTATGCACAGGATGGACTAACTTTAGATACTGCAACATCTCGTCTGTTTAATTTATTTATGATAGTATTCTTACTATTGGCTAGCGGTAAGTCCTCCGACCCATCGCTCCCCATGTCCATAAGAGAGATCATATCTTCTTTCATGGTATCAGGTTCCTCATAGTCACNGTAACAAGGCCTGTTTTTCCATATTGCATGTAAGGCTATTGATCTTTGTGTGAGTATCTGTGATGACTTCATTCATGCTATATAGTCGATTACGCAAAAAGTTAAGTATTTTTGAAAGCATGCAAGGTCCAATAGTACACAGTAATATTAGCAATATGAGTGGTCCTATAAGTGCAGAAAGCAATGTAGTTAACCATGGTGATATTTGAAACATGCTTTGGAACCATCCCATTGACTGTTGCCGTTCTATCTCTCTATTCTTCAGTCGTTCCCTTAATTTATTTAAGGAATCTGTGACTACTCCAGCTGAATCGGCATAGAAACAACAGTCCTCTCTTGACAAGCCTCTAGAGGCCCTTCCTTTAGTCTTAGATTTAACTGCAGGAGTAGACCATGAATCAAAGCCAGGCAGATGGATCTGTTCTTCATCTGTTTTCAGCCAGGTCTCCTGAAGGGCTATAAGATTAAAGTTTGTCAAGAAATCCTCCAAGTCACCATCCATGGCTCTGGCTTTGCAGCCAGCAATATTTCAGGACAATAGGTGAAAATAATCTATTTGCTTGTCATTTGCCATTATAGGGAGGGAATTAATGTGAACATTGGGAGGGACACTAACCAGTCATTCCACAGGAGTAATATTATCCAAGATTCCTTCAGAGTCAAAAAAGGTGCACTGGTTTGTTAGGTGTTTGCCTTCACTGCTGCCAAATTGGTAAACAGACTCCAAGTGCTTCTGAGGACCAACAGCCTGTTGCAAAGGTATCATTGTAGGTTGGCCCAATGGGGTAGTTCGAGACCAAAGGGACAAGCAATGAGCAGGTGGGAACCTCCTTATGACGCAGTTCAACACCTACTCCAAGGTCATCTTCTATTTGTTGTTCCACAGTAATTGAGCAACCACTCCTCGCTTGTACATCTCTTTTACAGAGTTGTTATTTGCAGCATCTATATGAAGAGGAATTTCATCAGAATTCTCAGAAAGAGCATTAATAACATCTGCAACCCAAGTTAGTGAAACCCAAGTTAGCGTCCATCTTTGGATCAGCAAACTTAACAGTTGACTCTTTTAATGAATCCATTTTACTGTTGACCTCCATTAAAAGCTCAAAAGTAGTCAGCGCTGTCTGTGCCATCATCATACATTGCCTAGATATAAAATCAAAAGTTTTTATTTTGTAATTCCCCATACTCTTGTTGCAACAAACCCTCAGCCGTAGCGCCAACATCTGATGTTTGGAAGAGGGAAGACTCCCCTGATAAAGAAGCAGAAATGTCCGGAAACTGTGAGCTCTCTACCTCAGCTTGTAAGTCCATTCCAGTGGATCGTATCTGTTAGAAAGGCTAATAAGTGAGGATGATAATTTATTACTTACGACCGTTGACTGAATATCATTTAAAAAATCATCCATTTTAAGTTGTTTGGTAGGGTTGCATAAGGACTATAGCTGAAAGAGGACGCTCCCTCTTCCGTTTCCCGTTGCTCATGGTGGGAGACCGCATCAGGGTAACTCAACTCCAACAAGAATGGGAAATTCTTGTAGTTGTTGCAGCTAACTTTCTTGCTGCAGGAGGTAGAACGAACCCTTAGGGGTGACTCTCTTCATTTGTATTAATTTCAATAAATATTTTCAGTTCTTTATCATTTGAGTATATTCTTTGCCTCTCAGAATACTCTTGTTAAAGGTCCATCTATCTAGCTTTTTCTTTCCTCTCCAAGTCAGTTTAATTGGATTGTGGTTGGCCCATGTATTTGACAGGATTTCTACTGCTTCTGTTTTTTCCAATAGTTCTGAGTCCATATCATATCAATCCTGGACCAAGATTGATGTGGGTTGGAAAAAATAGTGAATTGGGTTTTTGATGTATTCATTTCCTTCCAGGCATCTTTTAAGTTCATTTCTTGAGCTAATTTGTCAAATGTTCTTGGGAGTGTTTTTCTCTTTTTGATTGTTTTTACTACTTTTATAATTCTTTTCTGTGTTTGGCACTGCATTAAAATGCCCTACTACACATATGTTGTTTAGTTCAGTTTCTATAATTTTGTTATGGAGTTTGTTACAAAATTCCTTTTGATTAGTGTTTGCGGCATAAATTATGACCAATAATATCTTTCCTTTTTCTATTGTTATCTCTATGAAAAGTATCCTTCCATCTTCATCATTATATAGTAAGTTTGGATTTCACCAGTTTTTAATGTACACTGCAAAACCTCTTTTCTTTTGATTTGTCAGAGCCAAGTGTAATTTTCCCAGTTTGGTTACTTCTCATAAGTGTGCATGTTGTTTTGAGATATGAACTTCCTGTAAACATGTAACTGTCTGCTTTTTGGTTTATCAGTTTCCTAAATGTTTATTTCCTTTTAGTTGGCAAGTTAAGTCCATTTATATTGAGCGATAGAAGGGTGATCCCTCCATCCCTTTTCTTATTGGTGCTCTACTATTCTCGTTCTCAGTTCTCTTCACAGTCGGTTGTTTTCTTCCCAGTTTTTCTGTTCTGCTCTTTCTCTCTCTATTTCCTTGCCTTCTGTAATCTCCTCCTACTTTCTGTATCTTCCTTATTTTCTTGTTCCTCCTCTGTTCTCATGTATCTTCTGTAAAGTTCATGTGCCTGGCAATAGAGTTAATTTTGAATTTCTTCTCTCTCCACGATATCAATAGTCCCTCTGGAGTTAACCATCTGAATGGTATGTTCTCTAGTTTCTTGATTCGTCGTTAATCTTCCTTTAATACATCATAATACCTAATTTTTCTTCCAGTTTCTAATGCATTGGCATGGATCAATGCCTCCATGACGGAAACTCATCCTGGGATCTTCATATAATGTTTGCGTTTAATCTCTTTCCACACCTTTAATAATGAACATTAATTATATGCCTATTAAAGTGTGTGTAACTTTTATGTCCAGGGTTCCACATGAAGGCATGCCACCCCGTTTCCAAATCATGCCATTCTAGTATTAAAACTCTTTTGTTTCTCAAATTGGCCCAATCCTTAATCCATGTTAAAATTGCCGCTTTATAATATAGTTCCCAGGCATGGAGTCCAAATCTACCTCTGCATCTATTATCTTGTAAGGAGCTTAATTTTATTCTCGTTTTTTTCCCCATACCAAATAAATTTCATAGTAATTTTATTTAATTCATTAAAAATTCTTTTAATCTAATTTAATTGGAATATTTTGAAAGAGAAATAATATTCTTGGCAAGATGTTTATCTTAATAGTTGCTATTCTTCCTAACATTGATAATTGCAATTTCCCCCATTTTTCTAATTTTTTTTCCTTTCTTGTACCAATTTTACATAATTATCTTCCTTTATTGTTGAATATCTTGTCATGAGCCAAATTCCTAAAAAATACTTTTTACAATTTGTAGGCTCATTTACCTCTTCTAATTTCTTTTTTTGTTTCTCTGTTAGATTTTTTGTTATCATTTTAATTTTATCCATATTGATTGTTAACCTTGCCACCTCTCCATATCTATCTCTTTAATTAATTTTGGTCCTGATTTTATTGGTTCTTCTATGAAGAATACAAGGTTGTCTGCAAATGCTTGGGCCTTGTATTCTTCATTTTTAATTCTTAATCCTTTTATCTCCATATTCTGTCTAATTTTTCTCAACAAAGTTTCTAAAGTTGTGATAAAGAGCAGAGGTGAAAGCAGGCATCCCTGCCTGACTCTCTTTCCTATTTCAAATGAATTAGTCATTTCTCCATTGATTATTACCAGGGCTTCTTCACTTGAATATATTGATTCTAACATTTTTTCAAATTTATCCTGGAATTTCATTTCCTTTACTTTTGCCTGATAAATTCCCAATTTACCTTGTCAAAGGCTTTTTGAGCATCCAGAAAAACTAGTGTAGCTTATTTTTCTGGATGTGCCTCATAGTATTCCGGGATATCTACTACTGTTCTTGGATTATAACTGTATTGGTTAATGCAAATGGAGCCTCCATATTATTATATAGACAAGAAGCTTGAAATTGTTATTATTCCATTCAATATATACACATAGTTGTGTCCTGGGTTCATTTATCCTTGTATATCTCTTTTCTTTGCACTCTACCCGAGCTGTACCATTTTATGCTCAAACCAAATAATAG
>BHFT01067119.1:0-15094 GCA_004320025.1 Laticauda laticaudata | reverse complement strand
TGCACTCACAAACAAAAAAATCTCCACAGCACAAGCCAGGCAAACACCTGGGCACAAACAGACTCCCTCTGATACCTCCAGCTCAAACACACGCGAAGCCAAGCTGCACTGAAAGGCTCCTGCTCAAGAGTAAGCTGTTCAAATTAATGAAGTCAAGGCCAGAACTGAAAAATCATCAAATGATTCAAAGTGCAGATTTTACAAGGAAGCAGTAACAGTAAATTACATATTCAGATCATGCAAGAAGATTGTACAGACAATTATTAAAAAAAAATACAACACAGTGGGCAAAATGATTCATTGGAACATCTTTAAAAATTATCATGTATCGGTAGTGAAAAATTGGTGGGAACACAGAATTGAAAAAGTAGTTGAGAATGAGCAGTTTAAAATATTGTGAGATTTCCAAATTCAAACTGATAAAAGTTTGAATTTGGAACGAAGGAGAATTTGGAACGAAGGACAATGAGAGCAACTAACCAATGAAACAGCTTGCCTCCCAGAGTTTTGAATGTTCATCACTAGAGGTTTTCAAGAAAAGATTGGACAACTATTTCTCCAGGATGAAATAAGGACTTCTGCTTTGGCAGAGGGTTGTGCTAGAAAGGGGGGATGGAAGGAAGCGACAGAAAGAAAAAGAAATAAGGAGGGAGGGAGGGAGGAGAAAGATAATGAGATATCTATTGTAGTCCAATAACCTGTTCCAGCAGGGTTAGAAGTGTGTGTGTGTGTGTGTGTGTGTGTGTGTGTGTGTGTGTTCTCNGTGTGTGTGTGTGTGTGTTCTCCTTGTAATTTACCAGTACATTTTGGTTTTGCCTTCTTCAGAATTGGCACTGTAATACATTGGGGAAAAATATTTTTTTTAGGGTGGAGATCTGGTCCAATGGATCCTGTTTAAAGAGCCTCAGTCTAAACTAGGCCTCATTTCAATCTGATGCATCAGCTCTCTCTCTCTCACTCTCTCTCTCCCTCCCTCCCTCCCTGCTCCCTCCCTCCCTCCTGGATTGGCTTTGCTCTACTTTCCCGATGTGCCTACGGGGCTGGTGCTTTGAACATGGATGGATGGATGGATGGATGGAGAGAGAGAGTAGGTAGGTAGATAGGTAGATAGCTAGATATATTGAAAGATAGATAGATAGATTGATGGGTGGGTAGGTGGGCCGGCAGGCAGGCAGGCCTTTTGGATGAATGTATGGATAGGTAGGTAGGTAAGTAAGCAGGTAGGCAAACAGGCAAGCAGGCAGGAAGACAGACAGGCAGATCTTTTGGATGGATGGATGGATAGGTAGGTAAATAAATAGATCTATATTGGTAGAGAGGTAGGTAGATAGGTAGGTAGGTAGACAGACAGAAAGACAGGCAGGCAGGTAAGGAGGCAGGCAGGCAGGCAGGCAGACAGACAGACCGACAGACCTTTTGGATGGATGGATGGACAGACAGACAGATAGACAGACAGAATGTGACAGCAGCGGCACATTGGGAAAGTAGAGTTACTTTCCCAACGTGCTGCCACTGCTGCGTTCGACACACCGGCTCCGCAGGCTCACCCCATTGAGCCCCTTGCACCGCTGTGGTGCAACAGTCAATGGGGTGAGCCTGAGGTGCTGGCACTTTGAATGCTCCCCTGCCGCCTCTTAGCACTCCCAAGGGGGCCGCTGAGGGGTGCTAAGAGCCTGCAGGGGGTATTCGAGGAGTCGGCCCTGCAGTCTCACCCCATTGACTGTTGCACTGTTCTGGGGCCGGCACCTTGAATGCAGTGGCGGCAGCTTTGCTCTACTTTCCCAACATGCTGCCGCATTCAAGGTGCCGGCTACGGAGCGGTGCAATAATCAATGGGGTGAGCTTGTGGGAGTGGCACCTTGAATGCCCCCTTGCCTCTTAGCACCCCCCCAAGGCACCCCACCACCCCCCAGGGAGCGGTATTGCCCATTTTGGGAACCACTGGTATAGATGATTGATGTGGCAACTCCAGGAACAATGAATTAGACAAGATCACAAAGTATCAAAATCTAAAAATCAAGATTGAAAATTATGGCATAAACTGGCCAAGATGATTGCAGTGGTAATCAGTTTTTCTGGATGCCATACCAAAACATCTTACATTGTGTGGTGATACCTATAACACAATCACATAACATCTGTTTATCTCAGGATCTTGGGAAGGACTCAATGGGAGGATAAAAGTGCCAAATACAGTCTAAACATGTGGCTGACTATGTGACCAATCATAATAATAATAGCTGAATTTTGCCTATTTTAAGTTAAAACAGTCATATCAGTTAAAATTATATTACCCGAATGCTGAAAACCCCATAAAAAAGTAGCAATTTCTTGATGACAGAGAAATAAAATGAGATTAGTAACTTGGTTCTTTGGTAAGTATGATAACCTCACTTTTTATTAAAAGAAAAAAGAAAAGAAAGAATCAAGCTCATTTGTTGGTGACAATTTAGAAATATCGTATTTTAATTAAAATCTAAATTCATTCACAAATAAGTATATATTCTCCCATTTTTCTCATGAATAGAGTACACACAGTTATGTTGCTTATTTTAAGTCTAAAAATCATAGGTATCAGGATTTATCTCTATTTTTCTAACCTTACCTAGAACAATACAATGCAATTGTTAAGAGTATGTCATACAAATTTCAGCAGGATAAAAACTTGTTAAGGTGCTATTTAGCAGAGACCAAGGATCAATATCTCTCAGAAAAACTTCTCCCATTTTGTTTTCTAAGGATTTAACTCAACCTATGATTGCTTTCATTGAAGCAAATGTAATAAATTCTTTTATAACCTATCAGAAACAGAGATCAAACCAAGTCCCTGATATTAGAATTTTTTTCCTTAGTGAAATTATTATTGTTCAATAAAGCTATTGTTCAAGTCATTTGAAAGTAGAAATGTTAATTATCAAAAGAAATGCTTAATTCTGTGGCAGCATGGTCTATAATATCTCTCTAACATGTTTTACTTTAGAAGACAATAATTATTGAAATAGAGAAATAGAGAAATAGAGAAAGAAAGAAAGAAAGAAAGAAGGAAAGAAAGATGTTTATGTGCAAAAAAAAAAGTATGGAGGGGGCCATCAGAAGACAAATGATGAAATCAGTATTGTGCTTTCCCAATGTAAGCTCCCCCCCATTTTGAAATATGCCACATGAGATCACACACATACATGTAGTCCTTGAATTACAATCACAATTGAGTCCAGAATATGGGTCGTAAGTTGTTGTGGTTTTAAATTGAGTCACCACATGACTTGAATTTAAAATTGTTTTTGCAATGTCGTTTAAATTAGTCCCATGGTCATTAAAAGAATCCCATGGTTGTCAAGCAAATAATATGGTCCCAATCCAACTCTCCAAAGGTTGGGTTTTTTTTTTTTTGCTGGAAAACCATTTTACTAGATGATCAAATCAAACTGGTTGTAAAAGTGAGTTGGCTGTCAAGTGCCCAAAATGCAGTCATTTCGTTGGAGAGATGTATCGGTTGTAACTTGGAGAATGGGCCAAAAGTAACATTTTGGACTATTCTGTAATTTTGAATGGTCATTAAGCGATTGGTTCTAAGTTGAGGATTGTCTGCATAGAAAAGGGGCAAAACTTGCACGATAATAGCAGGACCATGCATGGGATCCTGTGAACATTTGTGAAAGAAGGAGTGAGTATTCATGTTGGGAAACATCAACAAATTGCCAAATACTGGTCCATGTTAGTTTTATATATATTCTCCTGCAAAATATAAGGAATCCAAAAATATCATTTTAGTGGGCAAGTATTATAATTTAAAATGGGATTTAAAGTTGTGTTACACCCTCTAAAAAGAATGAAAACAGTTATGAAGTAATAGTTTTGGAAAGCCTGTGCTTGAGTCATACAAATTCCCAACCTGCCTTAGTTATTGCAGCCGATATTTGAACAGTCCCTACATGCACTAAATATATATTTATTAGTCATAATAGTACTGCGTAAACCAACATGATAGAAAAATTAAAAAAGAAAACACTATTTCTGCCAAATAAATTTTCAGCAAACTTGAAAAACCATGAGGGTAAGGGGAAGGAAAAAGTTAATCACAGTTGGAAAAGAGATTATTGCTCAACATTTTTTTCTGTTAGCAAGGTCAATTATATAGAACAAAGAAAAGTCTAATTAAAAGGTAAAGATAAGTAGCCTGAAGTTGGCGGTAAGCAGAAACACAGAACATGGAACATTTGCAATCTTCCAATGAGATTTGAGCAGGAGCTGAAGATAAGAATTTTTTTGGCTTCAGCAGCACTGTGCAAATATCTCTGAACTCTGTCCAAATAATTGAGAATAAAAATATCCTGAAACTAATAAAATACTGAAACTTTTTCTCATAAGCCAAAAATTTCCTGCACTAAATGCCTTTCTGTTTGGCTGCATTATCACCCACTGCATACAATAATTCTAATGTTTATGTATCTGTATAAACCTAGTTGTAGAACTGTGTTGTTTTAATGGTAAGTAGTAAACTAGGGCTCATATTCACTTCGGTTCTGAATTCACACAATAAAGTAAAACTGTCTTGCATGCTCACATAACCAGAACCATTTCAGAATTTATTGGATGGGGGGAGGGGAGAAATGACCCATATAGCCCTCTTGTGAGGGAAGCTTTGATAGCAGTGATGACAATAAATTCAATAGGAGTTGGAAGAGTTCATGCTCAGACAATCTCTGTGGGGAATAGGGCTCAAGTGCAGGACTAGCTTCAGCTGGGACACATGTATATTGGACACCTTGGATAATGTTAAGCCCCTGTCCCACTGCACCAATGGATGCGAAGAGGATGTAAAACGTTAAAAAAAACTTGCCATCCGTTGGAAAATGCAATGCATCCGTTGTGTACTCATTGCATACGTGTTTCATACGCTCTATCCCTCCAACATCCGTCCACTGAGATTTCATCCGCCCAAGAAGTTTTGAGCTGCACAAAACTTTTCGAACGGATGAACTTTCTGCCGCGTATGATGTACATCCGCGACATATACGGGCAACAAATGTTCTATGTCCATTATCATCTGTTAAACGTCCGCTGTATCCTCTCGGCATCCTCTGGACATCCTCGCAACCTCACATCCACTGCAGCTGAAAACAGAAAGAGGGAGGAAACGAAAAGTACACGGAAACGTCCACACAGCGTTTGTAGCACGGAAATAGAAAGGATGTAAGCATATGAATCTCGTATATAAAGGATTAAAACGGACAAACGTTTGTATCTGGGATGTATCTCGGATATTTAGGATGTCTGCAGTATGTCTAGAGTATGTAGAAGGACACCTAGCAGAAAACCGATATTTCCTATGAAAAGGGGAAGGAAATCACCTGGATCTCAGTATGAGTCCAGAAGCCGTGGTGGTACAAGGCCTCTTCACCCTTGGTCTTGCTCTTGTCCACATCATCCATTGTTCTCCACCATGGATCATGACACAATCCAATATGGTAGCTGGCGATCATTCATCACCTAGAACCAAACCCTGTTCAGACTGTTTCATCACTTTTATACACAAGGAGAGAAGGAGACATCCAAGAGCTGTGTGGGTCTGAGGATGGATTGGGAGAAGAATGGAGTTTGGACTGTATGACCAGTTGATGGTGGAGCTGAGGAATGAAGACCCTTGTGCATTCCATCACTTCATGAGGATCACACCAGCCATGTTTGACGAACTTGTACAGCGTCTGAGACCCCAGATTGACCAAGCCAAGCACCCAACTTCCATCCCAGCCTGGACCCTGGACTGAAGGTGGCACTGACTCTGCGCCACCTGGCCTCTGGAACCACATCAAAAACATGCATAATGCCTGGAGGGTGCCACACAACACCATCAGCATTGTGGTCAGAGAAGTGGTGCAGGCCATCATCGAAGAATACGTGAGGAGCTCCTCAAGTGCCTCACCACTGAACAAGGCTGGAGGAAACTTGCAGAAGAGTGGTATCAGAGGTGAAACTTTCCCACACCGTTGGAGCCATAAATGGGAAGCACGTGGCCTGACAAGCTCCACCCAACTCAGGGTCCAATTATTCACACTACAAGGGCTTCTCAGTATCATCCTTTTGCCAATGGTTGATGCTGAACTACAAGTTCATGTACATCGATGCTTCAGGCAACGGGTCAGCTTCAAATAGCCAGGTTATACAACGCCAGTGACCTCAAGAAATGGGCTGGAATGCAACATCATCATGGGTTTTCCAGATCCAGATCCCTAACCAATGACACACAAGATGTGCCCTACTACATCGTTAGTGATGATGCCTTCTCCCTCAGAACCTACCTCATGAAGCCATACAGTTCAAATACCTCATCCGTTGAAGAGAGGATCTTCAACATACAGGCTGTCAGGGCAAGACCAGGTGGTGGAGAACGCCTTTGGCATCCTGGCCAACAGGTTCCAAATACTTTCTCACACCATGCAGCATCACCCACAGACTGTGAGGAGCATCGTGGAAGCTTGCTGCAATCCTGCACAATCTCATGCGACCACCGCTACCCAGTGTTGCAGAACAGACTTGTGGACCGTCAACAAGGGAATGGGGACATGGAGCCTGGTGAATGGAGGCAATTGATGAAACCTGATAGACACTGTGGATGTACAAGGCCCAACAGAGCTTCACGTGAAGGGAAGAAGCAGCCCAACCTACTGAGACAATGGTGCAACTCCCCAACTGGAGCAGTGGAGTGGCAAGATAGGATGATAGATGTTAATGGATGCTTCCTTGAATCTGTTGCATAACACTGATGAGATTGTAACATGTATTTTGAGTGGCCCTATAATGAATAGGGCATTAATAAAGAGCTTTGTTTATTTTGAAATGGTTGATCAATGAATAAATTGTTATTGATAATAAAGGTCCATATGTGTGGCAGCTGGGAGGGTGGACCATACAGTCCCACTATGCTTGCACTGGAGGTTTATCTATCCCAAAACTATCCTTCTCTATCCCAAAAACTATCCTTATCTATCCCACAAGCATGCAAAGGCTTAACCATTTTTTTAAAGGTTTTCACCAACACTTTATTAAGTAAAAAAAATGAACCAAGTGTGTTAAGCAATAGATAACACTTATTAACTGTCTTAGGTAAAATTTATTACTTTTTTAAAAAAAGCAAAATGAAACCAAGTAAGTGTCCTAAGCAAAGATAAAGTGAACAAGTAACAACTCAGTCTCTGGCACTATTCTCAGTCACTCTGAGTCATCTCCATAGTCTCAGCTGTTAACGGCCAGGGACTGTGAGGTGGCTGTGGCTCGAGTGCTGGTCTGAGGTGCCATTGGGGTTGCTTGGCCCCGAGGGTACAACAGGGGATGGTGTGTGCAGGAAGCTCTCAGAGAGCTTTCTCAGTCCCGTGAGGTTGAGAGGCACTTCCTTAAGGACCTGGGATGTGAGGCCCAACATTGATGACAGAGGCTTTCTGAGGAAGGCTTGGCTGTGGGGTGGAGGAAGAGGAGTGTAGTGGGGCTGTCTGGTCTGCAACTGGTGAGGGGTGGCATCTGTGGCGTGCGATGAACCTGGGCCTGGACTGGGAAGGTCTGTTTTTGCTGTGGGAAGTCCTGGTAGTCGTAGCCTTGGTAGGTGAGAGGCTGTTGAAGCCATGGAAAGGATGTGACATCGCCTGGGGTAGAGGGAGCAGACCTGGACTGGGTCGGAGCAGCTTCATCTGGGCCTTGATGGCTGTGCAGAAGTGCTGTGATCTTTTCTTTCATAACCTGGTACTGGGCCTCGGCATATCCCTCAAGGTGTGGCTCCACGTAGGTGATGAAAGTGTGTCCAAGTGGACCAGCTGAGAGAGAAGTTCTGTGCTGGTCCTCATTGTGTCCCTGATCTCCAACAGGACAGTGTGGCTCTGGGCCCTCCGTCTGCCTCTCTGCTGCATCCTGTGGAGCTGGGGGTGGGGGTGGGGGTGCGTTGGTCTCTGGTAGCTGCTGCTTCTTCCTCCATTTTTTGACAGTAGGGCGTCATCCCCAAGCCCGCAGCATGGGGAGTGCAGTTGTTGGGGGTCTCTCTGCATGGGGCCCTTTGAAGACACTGCCTGGACAGGGCAGCTGGCTCCTGGCTGGAAGAAGACTGGGCTGTCTGAGGGAGAGGGTGTCAGTGGGGCTGCTCCTCAGTGGCGGATCTCACCCTCCAGGAAGCGCACTTGCCATGACGTACATCTCCCGGCCAGTGAGCTTGACAGTGGCTTGGCCAGATTTTTTTGAGGTGTACTTGCATACCGAGGTGTGCATGTGCTTCCACCATCCCAGGAGTACATCTGCAGTGTACCCCAGGCTCTTTGCCTTGTCTCTCCAACTGCCTGCTTCTTTTTGGTGTCCGATACAGTCTGTGGCCCTTTCTCCACAGGTTACTTCCGTTCTCCCTCACCATTCCAGCACCTCCTCCTCCATGCTCCTCGGAAACGGTATACTGTTTCCTCTCTCCCTTCTCCTTCCTTGCCTCTTCCTCCCTCTGGCAGGGCCTTCAGCAGCAGGGCCTTCAGGGGCTTGAGCAGCAGGGCCTTCAGGGGCTTGAGCATCAGGGCTTTGAGGGCCTTGGGGCTGGGTCCACCAATAGCAGCAGCAGTAGCAGTAGAGAAGCAGTAGCAGCAACCAGTACCAGCAGCACCACCACCAGCAGCAGCACCACCACAGCAGCAGGAAAGAAGCACCAGCAGCAGCAACACCAGCACCAGCACCAGCAGTAGCACCACCACCAGCAGCAGGAGAAGCAGCAGCAGCAGCAGCTTCAGTGTCAGTGCCAGGGGGAGGATGCTGGTTCTGTTCTTCTGCCAGGGCTGCATGAGTAGGCACCGGCTTTCTCTTCTTGCCTGACTGATGAACATGGTGTTCCTGCTAGATGTATGTGGCAGCACGTCTTTCCTCTGAATGCTGACTGCGTGCGAGCTGCATCCTTTTATATCCACGGAGCTGACGCAATTCATACTCCCTGCAATGCGCAGTGAATGCTTTGCATCCGATATACATCCGCGCGGCATCCGCTTTACTTCCCATAGGCATCCGTGATGCATCCGCGTCATCTGCTATGCATCCGCCCCTTCCGCTATGCATCCGCTTCACTATTCTCCCCCAGAACCCCTGCGATGTGTCATCCCGCTTCCATCCTGTGTCATCCACTGGGCTTCCTACGAACATCCATTTAACATCCCCGCTACATCCTACCCACATCCGTTCTTTTCCATTCTTTTTCATTCTGTTTATGCAAATTTTCGCGCACTTTTTGGAGTGGATGACAATAGTGGACACCCCGATAATTTTGCTCATCCGCTGTGTCCTTTATGCATACGTTTTGCGTCCGTCGGCCAGTGGGACAGGGCCTTAAAAGTTGGGTCCAGTTGCCTTGCTATTGGAGATGTGATTGAAAAAATTTAAAAATGTTGGTGTCAAAAACATTTAATACATTGAGTATTAAATTCGATTAATTTCAAAAACAGTTGAGGAGCAAGGTACCACTGTAATTAATTTATCTGGAGTATATACAGTATATATTACACATTTTCTTTTCTTTCTTTATTCCCTTCTGCATTAATTTACTAACTCATTGACATATGCCATCTGTATCTTTTGTTATTTAATTAATTGATGCAGTTTTTAAAGTGAAAATATAGTGAAATACCACTGATTCTTTGTAACAGGGAACATAAATAAATATGGTAGTTATATAAATTCGAGTAATAAATACATCTGGATTTTATATTTTTGTACTGTTTCTTTTGTTTGTTCTTATTATTTGTTTACTGCCCAGAACTGTGAGATGAAGGGCTGTATAAATGTGACTAATAAATAAATGTTTTGGTTCTTAAATGTTCTTCTCCCTCCCTCCCTCTCTCTCTCTCTCTCTCTCTCCCTCCNTCTTCTCCCTCCCTCCCTCTCTCTCTCTCTCTCTCTCTCCCTCCCTCCCTCCCCCCCTGCAATAAATATCTTTGTTAAGTCATAGGCATGAAGCTACTGGGTGACCTTGGGCCAGTCACTCTGTCTCAGATATAGGAAAAAAGTAAGGACAAACTTGTTCCAAAAACATTGTGAAGAAAATGTTTTTGGGGATTAGCCCAGACAATCATCAGAAGTTAACAATGACTCAAAAGAACAAATAAATAAAAACTAAACATGAATAATGATTGACTATGATTAAACTAATCTAAAAGTAAGGGGATAAAAGAAGCCTTAACAATCCACCTAAAAATAATCAAATGTACTCTCAAACTTTAATACTGACATTGAAAAAGAACTCCTTTGTAATGAACTACTGAACAGGATTTCAGATGGCAACTACAATTGAGCAGGATGATTGTGTAGAAGGGATGCACTAAATTTTTGTGAAAAGAACAACATTTGATTTTTGAGGAGTGTACTAAAGGCTTTCTCTCCAGAAGTTGGGGAAAAAATTACAACCTGCAGACTTGGGACTTTTCAACATAGTTAAAATTCTTGTAATATTTCCCCCCCTTCTAGTATTTAGCATGTTAATGTTTTGATTGACTGAAAGGATGGTTTGATTATGGTTTTTAAATGATTCTAAAATATCAACTGAAAATATATTTGGATATTATTTTTCAGTATTCTTACCAATTCTTATAAAGGTGGGGCATCTAAATGCTGCCCTAACCAATTTAGGGAAAGAAAATGATAAAAATGTAATAAATAAGTAGATAACAATAAATCACAAGTTATCAGGTACATTTGGAAGCAAAGTATTCATAACACAGATTCACAGACTAAAATTAGAGTCAGAAGGAATCATTTGGTTAATAAACACAATTCCCTTCTCAGTTTAAAAAACCTACATTTATTGTTTACTTTAGAATCTTCCCAGATATCAGCATCAGATCATCTATATACTACTGAAATTCTCATGTCTGTAACCAGGGGTGGGATTCAAATTTTATGATAACTGGTTCTGTTGACATGGCTTAATTTGTGGGAGTGGCTTGGTGGCCATGTGACTGGGTGGGCATGGCTTGGTGGTCACATGACCAGATGGCCATGGCTTGGTGGTCACATGACCAGATGGCCATGGCTTGGTGGCCATGTGGCTGGCAAACCAAATACAAGTGGTCCTCGCTTAATGGCCAGTTCCTTAGCAAGTATTCTAATTTATGACTGAACTCAGAACTATTTGACCTGTTTTTGAAGTTTTGACAGCCACACACACACATACACACAAACACCCCCCCTCTAAACCCGCTATTCTTTGATTCTGTAAGGATCTTCTGTAGGAGCAGGGGGTTGGACTAGATGACCTCTGAGATCCCTTGCAGCCCAGCCCTAGATTGCTGTGCTGCTTCAGAGAGTCTACTGAAGTCAGGGTTTATGTCCTTCCTTTCTCTCCTTTTTTTCTCTCTCCCTCCCTCCCTCCCTTCCATGTATTTATCTATCCATCCATATATCTCATTCAGTTTTTCCTCCCTCCCTCTTTCTTTCTTTCTTTCTTTCTTTCTTTCTTTCTTTCTTTCTTTCTTTCTTTCTTTCTCTGTCCTTTCCTTCCATCCCCCCTTTCTTTTTACTTCCTTTCTATCTCTCCTTTTCTTTCTTTCCCTATTCTCTTTCTTTTCTTTCTTTTCTCTTCCTTCTCTTTCTCTTGCACTTTCTCTTTCTCTCTCTTTCCCCTCTCTCTCTTTCCCTCTTTCTCTCTCTCCCTCTTTTTTCTTTTTCTTTTCTTTTTTCTTTTCTTTTCAGGTTGACAAGGGGAGGCCTGGGTCGGTGAGGGGAGGCGCGGCGGCGTAGCAAGTTCCAGGTTGATGAGGGGAGGCCTCGGGTTGGCAAGGGGAGGCGCAGCAAGGCCCGAGGGCGGCGGCAGAGGGGAGGTCTGGGGAGCGCTGGGCCTTCCAAGTGGTGGGAGGGAAGGAGCAAAACAAAAGTCAAGTGGTGGAGGGGGAAAGGCAACCGGGTCTTGCACTCACCCAGGGAGATAATCAGATCAGGCAGGGCTGCAGCAAAAGGCTGGCTTGGCAATCAGGCTGCAGGCATGATGTAGCGCATGCATGATAGGGACTGACTGGACAGGTAGCAGAGAAGCGGGTGGACAGGGGTGAGACCAGCCAGAGGCTCAATTTTCCGGTTCTCCAAACTAATGGGAACCATAACAACCGGTTCTATAGAACTGATCCAAACAGGTAGAATCCCACCCGTCTATAACCCTTAGCTGGGCAAAACACAGGGGTGGGATCCGACCAGTGTAACTACCAGTTCGGTGATTTAAGATTTGCCTGCCAGTTCGGTGATTTACAATTTACTGCATGCGTGTGTGAATCGTCAGTTTGCTGCCTGGACAGCTGAGCAGCGTGGGTGCGCAGCAGTTGAAAAAGCACTTTTTTACTGCTTTTTCAACTACAGCTGTGCTGCGCAAAGCACCTGAGGTTGAAAAAGGAGGAAATAAAGGTCAGGTAAGAGCCCAGGCGGGCAGGAGTGGATGGGCCAAAACATCAGCAGACATAGAACTGGTTCTATGTCTGCTGCTTTTCAGAGCTACCGGTTCTACAGAGCCAGACAGAACCAATAGAATCCCACCCTTGGCAAAACAGTAGTACATCATAGCAAGGGTGGGATTCAAATTTTTAACAACCGGTTCTGTGGGCATGGCTGAGGTGGTGGGCATGGCTTGGTGGTCATGTGACTGGGTGGACATGACTGGGTGTGGCCAACTCAATATTACTTACATTGAGGCACACAGCTCTTCGCCTGGCCTCTCATGACTGTGGGGATGCTGCAACAGTCTTAAGTGTGAAAAATGGTCATAAGTCACTTTTTTTAGTGCCACTGTAACTTTGAATGGTCACTCCATACAAGCAAAGTGCCAGCAAAGGAGGGGAAAAAACCTCCAAAGACGTTCCTGAGACAGGAAGTCTAGTCCTGCCAAGAATGTAATAAGGGTTAATGAAGAGGCAGTTTCTGTAAGCAACACCAGAATGTTTCCTTCCTGCCTCCCTTACAGGATTAGGCCAGTAATTTCTTCTAACAACTGAACTGCTTAGAATGTTAACAACAGGTTCTGGCGAATAGGTGCGAACTGGTAGAATCCCACCCCTGTATCATAGGAAAACAGAGTTTGAACAATGATATCTCAAAAGAGTTAACTTACAAAAAGCACCCAAAATCTGGGATCTACACCTTCTGTGGAATTGAAATTGGCAAATTTGTGGTTCCTTCATTGCTGCCAATGTTGTCACATCATTACCCAGAAGTTCAGTCGACTGGCCTGCCCTAGTCCTCCTGCTCCTGCTCTTTAATTCATTGGAGATCAAATAGACTGGTCTTGTCCTAGCTCTCCAGAGGGCTCTAGGGATTGTAAACCAGGAGTGTCGAACTCAATTTCATTGAGGGCCGCACCAGGGTTGTGTTTGACCTTGGGGGGTGGGGTGGGGGGCATGGTCAGGTTGATGTCACTTATGTGGGGGAGCACCTGTGGTGGACCATGTACTAAGGCAGGGTTTCCCTCACTCACTCTCATTATAGTCTTCCTTCCTTCCCTCTTTCTTCTTCTTACTTCCTTGCTCGCTTCCCTACTTTTTCTTTCCCTTTCCTCTTTCCCTTTCTCCTTTCCTGTCCCTTTCTTGCATGCTCAAAGGTAAAAGGGGAAATATTTCTCCTTTTGTTTTTAGTTTGTTTTGCAGCCCTTTGTCAGCAAAAATGGAGCTCAAGGGGGGCTTTGTGTGGTCCCCACAGGCCCAGTTTCGGATGTGACAGCCTCCTGCAGCCCTCTCCCAGCAAAAAGGAGCTCAGAGGGACTGCCCTGAGCTCTGGTTTTGCTGGCCGAGGGCTGCAAGAAGCCGTCATGGCCAAAAATGGAACCCAGGAGGGCCGCTCCCAGGCCTTCCGAGATCCATTTTCACTGACAGAAGCACTGGGGGCCAGTCCTTTGCTGTTTCCAGGGAGGCCCCATGGGCCAGATCTCAGCCTAAGTTTGACACCCTTGCTGTAGACCAATCCTAACTTTGGCTGTCAAAAGGCAGTCAAGGCAGCAGGAAATCAAAAGTTGCTCCTGCTCCCACTGCTTTTTTGCCCTTGGTCAGACTGTTTCTCAGTTTAAATTAGGGAATAGTTCTGAAACAATGACCCAATGGGTCACAGGTTTTCTAATCCCTTTTGGAAGTAGGGATATTGACTCTCCTCAATCACCTGGTACTTCTTCCATGTTTTCTCAAAGCAAAAACAAAAAGATTTGACTATATTATCTTCCTCAGTCCCCCAAGATAAAATTAATCTCCTCAGGAGATTTAAACTTTTTTAAAGTCAGTAATAATCTCTGACCATGTTTCCAATAGAGCTGATCTGGAATATTGCCCCTTCAGTCAGATAAATCACACCTCTTCTTTCTAACTGAGCCAGAAGAGGAATTTAATAGTACTCCCTCCCACCTTCTCTTTTTACATCATGTATGTGTGAATTTGGCTTACATCCAATTTGTAAGGAAGAGACTAATGGATTGGTGATTTTGCTCTTGAAAAGGATCTCCCACTAGGAGAGTTGTAAGAGGATCACCACCAATCTCTAATGCCCAGTATGGATTATACAGTATTTCCCTTGATTTTTTAACACTGTGCTATCACATTAGAAAATCAGAGTGAGGGAGAAATGCAGACAACAAAGACTACAGAAGGCAGCTCAGCTGGATTCTTCCTCTCATAGGGCCATTGGTAGCAACTGCTATCTGTGAAGATGCCATAAAATTCATTTGTTTTTAAGTAGTATTTATTGTATTCTGATGAATAATTGTTTGTACAAGCTGTCCCTGTCTGTAAGCTGTTTGGGGAGGATTGTTGCAACCACAATAGCAGAAATAATAATGGGGAGTTGCTTCCTGTCCAACCCCCCATGACACTTTTTGCTACAGATTGCATATAGGAATGGGGAAGAGGGGGTCTCTTCAAATTTGGCCAGTTTTTCCTTTTTCTAACTCTAATTTGTTTTTATATACTTTATCATAAGTTTGTGTTTCAGCAAAAAATGTACATATTGTTCTGAGATACATTACAGACTAGAACTCTTTCACTCAGAAGACATTTAAGGCCCTGTCACACTGGCCGACGGATGCAAAACGTTTGTAAAAAGGACACAGCAGATGAGAAAAATGTTCCAT
>BHFT01067116.1:0-30529 GCA_004320025.1 Laticauda laticaudata | reverse complement strand
ACACTGCCTTGGGGGACACCACTGTTGACAGGTACAGAATTTGGTAGGACGCTCCCAATTTTGACCATTTGTTGTCTATTGACAGGAATGCTTCTATCCAGTTATGCAGGCATCCAGAGATACCATAAGGCTTTAGGAGTAGTTTGTCATGTACCACTGAATCAAAGGCTTTACAGAAGTCTTTGTAGATTGTGTCTATTGCTTTACCCTGATCAGGTTGTGTAGTCCAAATGTTTTTGCAGTGTAAGAGTTGCAGATTAAAGGATAGCTTTTTTCTGAAACCAAATTTTTAATTAGAGAGTAGGTTGTTTGTCACTAAGTGGAGGATAATGGATTGGTTAATAATTGATTCCATGACTTTACTAATTAATAAATTAATTTACTAAATTAATGCTCTCTTGACTCCTGAGATTCCAGATTTATATTCTCAGAAGGTCAGAATACAAATGTTTTACTGAATCTAGAGGATCTAGTATATTAGAGCATTCCAACAAAGTCTCAACTTAATAAAAATACAGTTAAGATGAACCTGGCAAGATGTGTTATCTACAAATGCAATCTGACTTTTAATAATCACTACATCCATTTCAAAGCACTTTCATATCAATCACCTCATGATCTACTGTAGATGTTTTTTCCAGGTATTAGTATCCGACCATTCAATTCTCAGGCCCCACAATCCACTTTTCTCCTCTTTATGAGGATAGGAACAACCTCTCCTCCGGTCATCTAGTATTTTACATGTTCTCCTGGTTTTCTCAAGACCATTGACAGTACTCTAGGGTTAATAAGGGAAATTGTCTGGCTCTGAAGTTTTATTTCTTCAAAATAAATATTCCCTGATTTTTATCAGTCTCGTGCTTCGTTTCTATCTCTACATCCTTACCTTTCCAATTCCCTTGTAAAATACCCTCTGTTTAAAGAGGGCTGAACCAGAATAAAAGTTAAGTAATGCCTCTCTTTTGTTATCTGCTGACATTTTTCAATTTTCACTGAGCTGATTAATGCAGTACTGATTCCATTGTTTCCATTTGGAATATGGATGGCTATTTTCCCTTCACCAATCTAATGTTGAGCTTTTCTGACACTCTTCCTCCAATTCTAGTTTATCTCTGTGTATTTTTCCTGGTGCTCTATCCACATTCCTCTTTCCATCTTCTATAAATGCCATTTTCCATTTTCAAATTTTTGATAGGCATTTCATAGACCTACATGGGCTTCTCTTGCTGTCTTTCAAATGTGTCTGTCATTGAAATTGTTTGCATTTGTTCTTTTTTTTCTTCTTCAATTCTCTTGAGCTGTCTTTTTTTTTTTAAGTCCCAGGTATACATTCAAGTATATTCAGTTTTATTTTCCCCTAACATTAGGAATCCCAGTGTTAACATTAGCAAACCCAGGAACCTCTGTGGTGCAGTGGTTAGAGTGCAGTATTGCAAGCTACTTCTGTAGCCAGCTGTCTACAGTTTGGCAGTTCAAATCCCACCAGGCTCAAGGTTGACTTAGCCTTCCATTCTTCTGAAGTGAATAAAATGAGGAGCCAGATTGTTTGTTGGGGACAATATGCTGACCCTGTAAACCATTTTGAGAGGGCAGTAAAGCACTATAAAGTGGTATATAAGTCTGAGTGCTATTGCTTTTACATGGTCAAGAATCGTAGCATTATGGTCCTCCTCGTCTCACTTCCTTAATTAAATCTCTCCTACTGGTTAGTTACGTTCAAGCATAGCTAATTCTCTTGTGCTTTTCTGTACTCTGAAGGTGAAAGTTGTCAGGAAGACAAATCAGGAATTTCCTGAAATAGCTATGCTCTGCAGCATTTGTTTCCCAACCAATCAGTGGTGGGATTCTAAAATGTTTACTACCTGTTCTGTGGGAATGGTTTGGTGGGCATAATGTGGCTTGGTGGGCGTGGCTTGGTGGGTGTGGCAGGGGAAAGATACTGCAAAATCCCCATTCCCTTTCCACTCCTGGGTGAAGGTTACTGCAAAATCCCATTCCCTCCCCACCCCACTAACCTGCTTTACAGCTCCATTCTCCTGTGCAGGGCAACAAAAAAAGACTCACCTGATCATCTGGGACTCCGGAGGCAGAGAATAGGCCAGTCAGAGGTGGTATTTGCCAGTTCTCTGAACCACACAAAATTTCTGCTACTGGTTCTCCAGAACTGGTCAGAATCTGTTGAATACCACCTCTGCAACCAATGACTCTCATTCATGCCTCTCAGAAAGATCAACAGTATACTCCCACAAAGCATAACTTCATCTTCTCCTTGGTTGGTTGGACAATAGAGATACTCACAAATAAAAGTATTTGTGTTACTTTTTTACTTACTATTTTATTTTTGTTTTTAAAATTTTACTTACAATGTATTTTTTGTGTTGTAGTAACTTTACTTATTATTTTAACTAATGCTCTTTGTTGCATTCCTGGCTCCCCTGGATTTCTGAGCAGGAAATAATCTCCCTTTCAATTGTTTCTCTCCCTTTTAATCAAGCTGTATAATTGCTATATTTCAATTATGAGATTCATCCCACTGGTCTGTAATGTAATTGTAATGTAACTGGTCTCAAATATCAAAAGCAAGATTTTCTCTGAGCACTCCATCGCATATTTAATTAAGATGGCTAGATGCCAAAATTTTACTATTGAAAACAAGCAGGAGAAATCAGTATGTCCAAGGAAATCCCAAGATTTGCAGAAATTAAAAAAAAAAAAACAAGTTCGGGGGAGAACAAGCCACCATCTCTTTTTTTCCCCAGGCTCTAATATATCCAACATTATTTTGATGAAAAATGTGTATGTGGGGTGGTGAGAGATGAGGATTCTTCCTACAGAATGCCTGGCACCATTTTGAAAACAAACATGATGTACTCCAATTCAGTGGGGTTCTAGCATTTAACCAGCTTCTCCAAATGTCATATCTGTGTTTTATTGCTGATGAGTTTCCATGGCATGAACATAAGGCTAGAAGTTAAGCTGGGAATGAGTAGACTTCAGTATAAGAATCAATTTTACTCACACAAAACTAAGTTGATTTCTAAAACCTCCAGCTCACTGTTTTGCCCAATACTGTTTGGTCTTGATTAACATTATCAAACAGAGAACTTTTTGCAGGATCCAATCTGAGTCAGTCACTGGGACCAGAGGTTTAGTCTTCCAAGCTTTCAGATTCGTGCTGGAGCCCATCCTCAGGGAACATCTCTCTACCAGCATGTACACATGACACATTCCGGTAGAGAGAGGTTCCCTGAGGATCCCACAAATCTGAAAGCTTGGAAGCCTAAACCTTTGGTTCCGATGACAAACCCAGATTGGATCCTGCAACATTATTTTGGGACATGTATATTTGCCTTCATTTGTGGGAGAACTTTTTCATCCCTTGATACTCTAAAATTTGAAGCTACTGGGAACTTATATATGTGGCTCTTCCAATGCTTCATGGAGAAAATCCATGAGGTCGCTGGGAATTGAAAATGACTTGATGGCACATAATCATTCAATTGTGATAAATTTCATAACAATGTAATGTCTGCAAGCAAGCAAGCTCAGAGAGCAACAAGGATTCCAGATAGCTCTTCCTTCCCATTGCAAATAGAAAATTTTGGCCCCACCCTGCATGTGACATAGTTCTATGGAATGGGTATCATCACTTCATTTATTTTAGCTCCCATTCCCACCTAATTCACTATGAAATGTACCCATCCTTGCAGGAGAAGGAAAGCATAGCTACTACAAACTGGGAATGGTGATCCTTCTTCAGTAAAGGGGTGCATTTCCCCAGAGGTGCAATATATGATACCTGATAGGATCACAGAATGTATTTAACCATGAAATGATTGTTTTGAATGTATTCTGTCTGTCCAGTGGTGGAATTCAGCTGGTTTGCACCACTTTGGGAGAACTGATTGTTAACTTTCTGAGCAGTTTGGTGTACTGGTTGTTGGAAGAAATCATTAGGGCAGAGAACTAATTGTTAAATTATTTGAATCCCAACAGTGTCTGTCCCTTCATAGGTGTTCAGGCCAGAGGACATAATGTACAATACTAGCCTATAATTTAGGCTAGAAAAGCCCTAATTTTCTCTTTTCCTGGGACAGCACTTTAGAATGTCCAAACCTTTCCAATATAAAGTCTTCATCAGGATTTGTTAAAATTGTAATTAAATCATTCCAGGTGCTTTGAGTTACGCAGAACTGGGCACGCGAATTACCAAGTCCGGAGGCCATTACATTTATATCTTGGAAACTCTAGGTCCTCTGCCTGGATTCCTGTTTCTGTGGGCTGAATACTTTGCTATAAGGTAAACTTTCCCATCATAGCAACAGTCTCCAACCTTTCTGGCTCTGTGGACCAGCAGTGATGGTGGGAGGACAGAGGGGATGGTTTTGCATGTGCATGCACTGCTTGCAAAAATGTAGCTTTGCTCATTCATGTGCTTGGCCATTGCTTGCATGGCTTGGTTCCAAACAGGCTACAGCCTGGTACTGGGCCATGGACTGGGGGTGAGGAACCTCTGCATTACAATATTCAACAAACATGATAGTAAGCAAAAAAATGTTCTGAACCATTGATTATTGAGTATAATTAATACACAAACATGAATGGAATAATCTGCAGCCTTGGAAAGAGGAATAAAAGAAGACCCTCGGCAAATTGTCATACTTGTTTTATTTATGAGGCAAGAACAACCTTTCATAATTAGCAAAAGGATAGAATGTCTTGCCTTTATTTTATCCTGAACCAGCTGTCCTTTTTTAAAACAGTTTTTAAATTAGTTTATGTTATAACATACAAAGAAAATACAAAAGCAAAATAGTCAGCTGTCCCAATTGGGAAAATACTGGGCAGGATAGCCACAAAAGTGAAGCAGTAGGCATGACATGTGAAGAAAAACTTGGGGCTTCAAATGTGCAGTTCCTTGCACCATCTTGTCTTTTTTAAACATACCCTCTCCCTCCATCAACATCCTAGGTGCATAATTAGGTGCATAAAATTTGTACTGTGCCCTAACAATTGTTAATATTAAAAATGATTAACTCAGATATGATTTCTGGACAGCCAATCAGTACAAAAATAAATGTTTGATGGCTGTTTATGAGAGGAAGTTTGGGTTTAAAATTACTTTATAGATGGAATACAATTATATCTGATTGCTTCAAAAAAATGATTTGAGAGTAAATAATTGAGAGAAGCTGAATTTTGCAGATTCATTCCCAGTTGCTGCTGCTATTTCTTCCACCTTCTCCTCTTTATTATCATCGCCATCAGCTGCATGTTGCACTAGGATGTTGCATTGTGCACTGTAACATCTTCAAGTCTCCTCAAAGACTATAATTTTTCTCTAGACCAGCCAACAGTGCTGTTGTCGCCTTAGCATTTGGACGCTACATATTGGAACCATTTTTTGCACCTTGTCCGACTCCACTCCTGGCTGTGAAGCTTGTTGCTCTCCTGGGTTACTGTAAGTCCCAATGGAAATCTTAGCCATTTTATTTCCCTAGCAGGGGTGAGTCATGATGATTTTGTGTACTTAACTCATGCAGATCAAATACTTTCCCTTTCTTGCCACTCTAGACATTGTCCTCATCTTAAATTCTTGGAGTGTCAGCTGGAGTGCCCGGCTTCAGACCATCTTATCTATCATCAAGCTGGTAGCACTGTCTCTCATTATTGTCCCAGGCATGATGCTTTTAGCTCAAGGTATTCCACATTGTTGTTCTTGTAGTCTATTAATCAACACAATGATAAAAACACAAGGAATACTTCAGAGGATTGAATGCTTTGAACGCAACCTATAAAATTTGACAGAAATTAAGGAATGAATGAGAAAGTTCTCCAGAAGAAAGCCAATCATTATAGTTTATGACCTACTCAACAAATTATGGTTAAAACATGGCTTATTGTAATATGGTAATCTGAACTAATTATTATTCATTCATTGTCTATGTTTGGCAATGGCTTGTGAGATCTCAAGCACAGAGAGCGTCTTCTTATCTCCTGCAACAAAATCCTTTTTAGACAAGATAGCTGTTTTGAATCTGGGCTCACTTCTCTTAGGCAAATCATATCTTATACCACCAAGTTACATGAATACATATACAATAAAACTTGACTTTGGTACTAATCTATCCATCATCAGAATGTCTATTTCTGCTATGCCCTTCTTTATAATTTTATTCTTTTCTTTAGGCTGTACAGGAAATTTCCAGGATGCCTTCAATACCCAAGCACTCGTTTTGGACAAACTACCTTTAGCCTTTTATGCAGGGATGTTCGCCTACTCTGGATGGTATGCATTCCTAGTGTATATTTCTGAAATCCTCTTGTGATTTCTCACCATTACTGAAACAGTCCTTTCTGTCTCTTGCTCCTCCCTTCATGCAGGTTTCAAACTAGTTTTGTACGAGAAGAACTGGTGAAGCCAGAACGGTGAGTTGGAAAGATGAAACTTCATTCTGACCTAGACTAGTCTTTCCCAGTCTGGCCCTCTCCGGATGACTGAACTCCTCCGTTTGTAGAAAATGCTGGAGTTGCATCTGGAAGTCACCAGGTTGATGGAGAAGACTGGGCTAGAGTAACAGGCCTAACAAGATACATTTTTGTGGTATAGTATTTTCAGAAGAAAATTATGGGAAGGCAAAAATACACTGCCTAAACTAAAACATAATATTTTAATTTAAATCTCATCCAGGTATTAACTTTGGCTCCCTCTAGAGGCTTTATGTTGTATTTAAAACACTTTGATTTCTTCAGCCTCTTCAGCCATGCATGGACATGAAGGGAGATGAGAAATTGTTCCAAAAAATATTTCTGAATTATAAAATTGTGTATTCTTGAAAGGCAGTTAATAGCAGTGAATGACAGCAGTGATTTACATTCAAAAAAAGGAACATTTAATGAATTTTCATTAATAACTATTGATGTAACAACAACAACAACAACAACAATAATTGCAATATCTGGTGATGTACAAACTAAAGACAAGCAGGAAGAAAAAACCACAAAGTACCTGGACTTACAATTTGAAGTTGAGTGACTCTGGAAAAAAAAATTGTGTGTTATCCCAATTGTAATTGGAGCCCTTGGAACACTACCTAAAGGACTACCTCGCTATTTGGAAATTCTGAATTTATCAGACTTGAATACCCTGATTCAACAAAAAAAACCACCCTATTTGGAACACTCTATCCTCCGAGGCTACCTTAACAGTTCCTAGATCCTTGGTTAAGACTCTACCAACTAGCCCCAAAGGCTGTGAATCTCACCAAAGATTAACAACAGTAACAACAGCAACAACAATTGCAAGAATCAAAGAAAAAGAACTGGAAAAAAAATCACGAAATATTGTGACCTGGCCATCAAAACTACATTATGGATGAAACACGTAACAATGATACCCATTGTCATAGGGGTATTTGGTAGCATGTCCAAGAATTTTATAAAATACATCAAGAAGTTGTAGCTTCCTGCAATAACATCAGTGGAGCTGCAAAAGACTGCACTATTTGGAACATCATACATTCTAAGAAGATACTTTCTTGATACCTAGGATGCTGACAGCAACCTGAATCAATCATCAGTGCCAGTCATTGATATTTGTAATACATTTTTAAATATTCAATTGACTAAGTTTCATGTTTAATGAATAAAAGAGACAATAATAACAACAACAATAAATAATAACAGTTTCATTTCATTTCTGAAATGGTATAGGGCAGGGGTCTCCAACCTTGGCAACTTTAAGACTTGTGGACTTCAACTCCCAGAATTCCTCAGCCAGCAAAGGTAGCTGAGGAATTCTGGGAGTTGTGGTCCACAAGTCTTAAAGTTGCCAAGGTTGAATACCCCTGGTATAGGGCACGGGTGTCAAACTCATGGCATCACATTGCTGTCATGTGACATTTCCCCCCTTCATGGAGCTGGGGTGGCTGTGGCTTGTGCATGATGGACCTGGCCCACGAGCCAGAAATTTGACACCCCTGGTATAGGGTCTCATGCTTGAATATGGGATTGGACTAGAAGTCCTCCAATATCCCTTCCGGCTCTATCATGATTGACTAATTGATTATTTTAAAAGCTATCCTATTCATGTTCACCTGCTATTTAAACTTAGCTAGAATTATTTTGCACAGCAAGATTTTTGAAAATTATCTTAGGATGCCAAATGGAGGACAATTTGGCCTCTATTATCAGTCATATGGCCAAGAAACCCAGAATATATATAGGTGATACATTTAAAAAATAACAGTGACAAGAAAAAAAATCATTCCGGCCTGTATTGGATATAAATGTTACCTACTTCTTCATGCCAATCAATTGATCTTCTACTTGTTATCCTGACTCTACCTCCCTTTGGGACTGTTGCCTGGGGCTTTCATTATTTAAATGCCTCTTGAGTTAAGTTAACTTGTGAAGTTCTGTTATACTTCATTCTTTGCTCCCAGGAGGAGAAGATAATTTACTTGGCTTTAATTTCCACTCAGAGCTGAAGAAGCTTCTTGGAAGTGAAACATCTTCAAAGAAAAACCAGAAAGTCCAGTTGCCTCTTGAAAAAGCACTTTTGGGATTCCCACTCTATGGTTTCCATCTGCTAACTGCCCTCTCATGGAAGCTGAGGGACCAATGCCTGGCATGAGGGCTGAACAACTTTGGTCATGCTTTCTCACCATTCGAAAACTGCACTTCCAACCTCTCTGGAGGGTATAAGGTCCAGGACAGCTGAATTAAATATTAATTGGGATGATGGTTACAGAGATACTTATAGATGTTTCTATTTCCTTTTCCTTTTTTGTAGAAATATCCCTCTGGCTGTGATTGTGTCGGTGATCACAGTGATTGTGGGGTACATGCTCACCAATGTTTCCTATTACACAGTACTGACAGCAGCAGATGTCCTTATTTCCCAGGCAGTGGCTGTGGTGAGTTGAAAGTCAAGGCTGTTTTTACAATCGGATTAAACTAACACATACAAATACACACGCACCCCTCACTGCACCCCTTTCAACACAGACATTCCAGAGGGTTCAATTTGCAATTGATGGAAGAGAGGTTTGGCAATTAAGTGGCAATTAAGCACAGTTTCACTCATTAAGGTTTTGTCTTTGTAAAGCAAATAGTATGAATATTCACACAGGGTAGGGGCTAAGGTGAAGACAGCACTGTTATCTCTTCTAAAAAAAATTTGTTCTCAAGTTCTGTTTTTAATTTTTGGTTATATATTATTATTTTTGAGGAACTGAAAGTTCTGAAATGGGATTTGGCATGAAGGCTAAGGAATTCTGTGAGCAGAAGTCCACAATCTTAATGTTGCCAGATTTGAACAACTACTGAGAGACAGATAAAAGAGAAGGAGGGAGGGAGGGAGAGAGAGAGAGAGAGAGAGAGAGAGAGAGAGAGAGAGAGAGAGAGAGAGAGAGAGAGAGATATCAATGCATGCACACATACGTCCAAACACATAATATTTCAAGATTAGTAGTTAGAGTATTTCCAAAGCTTTCTTAGACTGATGAAGCAAGCAGTAATAATATTAGAGACATAAGGAACAAGCAGGTGTAAAACTAGAAATGAAATACTGTTGAGCTGATGCCCTAACAGCTCTCTGAAGGCCTTCTGGTGGTTTTTGTTCACAGCTGAGTTTATTCATGCAGTATTTCACGTATGTGAATTACAACCATGCCTTTCTTCCCCCATCAGAGTTTTGCACGGAAAGCTTTCCAGAGCCTTATCTCTGTGATTCCAATCTTGGTTTCCCTGTCTTGTTTTGGAACCATGAATGGGGGAATTTTTACATTTTCAAGGTTGGTAGCTGGCTAATTTCTAAAGTTTACATTTATATATATCATGATACCATGACACATATTACAGTGATATTATTATGGCTTGTGACAGACACTGATTAGGACCCAAATGTCATAGAGCAAGGGTGTCAAACTCGATTTCATTGAGGGCCGCATCAGGATTGGGTTTGACCTCTGGGGGCCGGGGTGGGCGTGGCTGGGGTGGGCATGGCCAGCTTGATGTCACTTGTGTTGGGGCACCTGTGGTGGCCCAAGCGCTCTGCCCGTGAAAACGGGCTCCCAAGCTCCTGCAACCCTCTGCCAGCAAAAAAGGAGCTGGGGAAAGCCATGTGTGACCCTCTTGAGCTCTGTTTTTACTGAAAGGGGGTTGCAGGAGGCCATCACAGCTAAAAAAATGGAGCACAGAAGCTCATTTTAACTGGAAGAGTACTGTGGGCCAATCCTTTGCTGTTTCCAGGGTGGCCCTACAGGCCAAATCTAAGCATACTATAGCCCAGATTTGACCTCCGGGCCTTGAGTTTGATACTGCTGTCATAGAGGAAGGCTGGGGACTGGTAATCAGGACAGCACATTTGATATTGATAAAATTTCTCTCAAATCAAGGATTGATGCCAAATTCAGTTCAGACTCTAAGTATGTGAAACTGAGTAACAGTACAACAAGGACTCTCATTTGTTTTGGAGGCACATTGGATGGAAATTATCTAGAACACAGAAATGATGGACTGTAACGAATTTTGTATCCCTACATTTCCTTCTTGGGCCTTTGGTGTTAGCTGTGTTAGTTGTTAGCTGGTGTTAGCTGTTTCCTCTCCCTAATTTCCAGGTCCTCATTTTCATTACACAAAAGTGAATGCATGTGGAAGTCAGTTTTGGAGAAAAAAGAGAAGTGGGAATTTCAGGGGGAAAGACGAGAGAAGGAGGAATGAAGCCATTGTCTTCTTCAGATGATTCATTCTAATGTTTTGAAACAAAGGAGGAGAAAATTGTGTTTTTCTTACAGACCCTCCTTTTTCAGGTGTAGGACATTATGATGAGCCTTGGCTTGCTTAACATGGACTGTTAAATAAATCACTGTTGATCAAGTACATACAAATATAAACTTAGATTTGCAAACAGCAGTGGTTGGGCTGATACAACTGATAAGCCTAAATCAACCAACTTTTCAGAAGAAAGGGCAGATTTTTCCTGCTGTTTTGATTGTGCATATAACACCTTGAATGATGGCCTTTTTGATCTCCTCTGAAATTACCAAATGTCTTGGAAAATAGGAACCATTTAGATAAAAGAGGAATTGGTCATTCTATAAATAGTTAATTAAATCAATACCAATAAAATAAAGCATATTTTATTTTAGTATCTGATGACTATGACTGTTGTATCTTATGATTTATGATATATTTTTATGATGACTATGATCATGATTTGTCACTTATAGCTTTAATGTGCAATAACAGCTTATGTACTGAAGACAAATTCGTTATGTGTCCAATCACACTTTGTCAGTCAAAAATTCTATTCTATTCTATTCTATTCTATTCTATTCTATTCTATTTTCTATTTTCTATTTTCTATTTTCTACTCTATTCTTTTGAAACAAGAGAAATGAGAAGTTTGAGGTACTCTGCTGACTGTTTATGCATTTTGATTTTAAAAATATTATTGCCTGATTTCATTCAGGGCTATTGAAAAATGTCATAAAATTACCTCTATGAAATGTGTTTCCAATCTACCAGGCTTCTACTTGTGAAGTTTCCTACATTCTTGAACTCTTTTACAGCCATTTTTCTACTTCTAGGACATTGTTTGTGGCTTCCAGGGAGGGGCAATGGCCCACCCTCTTCTCTATGATCCACATCCAACGCCATACCCCACTGCCAGCTGTCTTGCTAATGGTATGTTGCTTTGTCTATAGTGTCAGATTCATTTCTTACTTCAGTGGCTCTGATGTGGCAAGCCTGTGAAAATCACCTTTAGCTGACAATAATGCAAACAGCCTGTATTATTGATAACCTGACCACAATAATACCAATAATTATGAAAGTGTGTTGTTTTGCTTTTAAAATCGTGCTAGTTTTCTACTTGTATCTGATGGCGCTTAGATGTTTTGGACTACAACTCCCATTCACCAATTTGTGGAGTATGAAAGGAAGTTAACAGCAGTGAAGGGCCATTGCTAATAGTGGATTTTACGACTTGTAATTCAACACATCCAGATGACATCTGATTTTGCAAGATTTATCTATGTGTTCTTCTCTGGGTAAATTTTCTACGATGCTTTTTTTCATGAAATGCCAGGTGCTATTCTTAAATGAAGCAATCCATTTGCAAGATTTTATCTTCTAAGACTGATGGAACCAATTAATATGCTGGTGTATTGATCATGTATTAACATTCAAATCAGCTAAAACTCATTAACTGTTTGGCAGCCCACATTGGCAAGAGATTTCTGTTGATGATTTATAAAATATTTCAGTGGATTTTTTCTTATTTAGTTTAAAATATTGTGCTTTGAAATTTCTTTCTGGTTTGGATTTGACCTGTGAGCTATTGTCATTTCAAACATATGTCTGAAATTTAAACTCCTTTCACAAAGCATTAACAATCTTGGATTCTTGAAACTGTTGGAAATACAAGTGCAAATTTTGAAAAATAACAACAAACTTTTCATGCTTTGTCCAAAGCAAATGAGCCAAAGTTAGCTTTGGATATCTGCCTTCTTCCTATGAAAACTCTGATGGTTTAGTTTACTATCTTTTCATTTTGTTTCTTCAAGTTCCCTTTAGTCACAGCCATGATTTGTGTGGGAGACCTTTACCATTTGTTGAACTTCTTCAGCTTTTCCCGGTGGCTCTTCATAGGATTAGCCACCCTTGGGCTTATAGTTCATCGGTGTCGCCATCCTGACATATTAAGCCCATTCAAGGTAAGGTTTGATAGTTTGAAGTTTCTTAGGAACATAATGCTTTCCTTTTTTTCATTAGGTCTGGGGAGGTGAGTGAGGAGTTCTTTGGTCTAATTCCTCTCAAATATACTCTGTAATGTGGCATTGTTATTATTAGCCACAGTGGCACAGTGGTTAGAGTGCAGTACTGCAGGCTACTTCTACTGATTGCTGGCTGCCTGCAATTTGGCAGTTCAAATCTCACCAGGTTCAAGATAGACTCAGCCTTCCATCCTTCTGAGGTGGGTAAAATGAGGACTTAGATTGTTGGGGGCAATATGCTGTCTCTGTAAACCTCTTAGAGAAGGCTGTAAATCACTGTGAAGCGGTATATAAATCTAAGTGCTATTGCTATTATAAATGCCGCCCAACTCCCAGCTGCTGTGGGCAATTTACAAATTATTTGAAAAACAGGATAATAAAAACAACAAGGAAAAAATAAGTATAAAGATGACAGAATTACAAACTGGATATAAATAAAACAAGAATTATTATCAACCAACTGGCAGGTTAATCTGAAGCCAATATACAAATGGTGCTGGACAAGAGCTTGAGATACCATGGTTCAAACTTCTGGTTAGCCAAAAAACTGGCAGAAAAATCAATAACAACTTAAGGCCCTGTCACACTGCCCAACGGATGCAAAACGGACACAACGGACAAGCAAAATGTTCCATCCGCTCTCAAAAGGGGCAAAAAGTATCCGCTCTCAAAAGGGGCAAAAATTTGCATAACCGGAGCGGATAACACGGATGCGGGGAGGATGCAGGGTGAAAGCGACTGCGGAAACGGAAAGCCTATGCGGATGGAAGCGGAATGCACATCTGCAGGGCACTTTCCGAGGGGCCTCAGCAAGCGGAACACGGAACGGATGAAGCGGAGCAGAGTGGATGCCACAGCGATGAAGCGGATGCAGAGCGGAAGCCTAGCGGATGCACAGCGGAACCTAACGATGCCTGGCGTTAATTGCCGCTGCGGGGGGGATGCATTGTGCAAGCCTACGCGGATATAACGGAAGCAGCTGCGAAGCAGTCCATCAGAAAGAAAGACCTGCTGCCAGACACATCGACTGCCCTTGCCTGTTCCTGCCTGCGATGTCTCGCCTGCATGTCTGCCCTGCAAGACTTGCTCGGCCAGCCTTGCTGCCATCCAGTCTGCCTGCCAGCCTTGGTGCCTCCCTGCCTGCCAGCCTTGGTGCGCCTGCCCAGCCTTCCTGCAGCCTTGGTTCCTTCCTGCCTGCAGCCTTGGTGCCGCTGCCTGCCTGCCAGACTTCCTGCCAGCCTTGGTGGCTGCTCCCTGCCAGCCTCCGCCAGCTTGGTTCCTGCCAGCCTTGCCTGCAGCACAAAACTCACACAACCATGGCTGAAGCACAGCAAGCCTCACGCATCTGCCTGCCAGCCCTTGCAAGAGGGACAGGGCTAAGGCCATCAGGCGCCCGCCCTGGGCGCCTCACTCTGAGTTCTAGCTGGGGAGCTTCTGCAGCAATGGGTCTGCGGGCTTGTTCTGGGCTGGGGCTTCTGCTACCTTCTGCTGTCTGGAGGAGCTGATGACAAGCACTCCACAGCACCAGCACCTCCACAGCACTGCACCCTTCACCCTGGGAGCTAAGGAGAGGGATCCACAGAGGAGTGACAAGAGGAACGCTCATTTTTGTCTTATAGCTTGATTTGTTAATAAAGTCTATTTTTGATTCACACACAATTGCTTCATTTCATGGTGTTTTTAATAAAGTCTTGCTGGAAAACTTTAGAATGGTTTAAGCCCTTCTTTGCAAATGCTTGTGGGATGGTTAAAGATAGCTTGTGGGATGGGCAGGGATAAACTATGGATTGGGCAAGGGATATACTTTGGGATGGGTAATAGCTGTGGATAGATCACCTCCAGTGCAAGCATAGTGGGACTGTATGGTACACCCTCGCCAGGTGCCACACCTATGGCCCTTTATTACAATAACGATATAATCAATCATTCCCACACATGTCAACATAAACACAACTCTTTATTAAATGCCCTGTTCATCTGTAGGGCACTCACATACATGGCACAATCTCATCAGTGTGATGAGACAGGCTGAAGGAAGCAATCATGTTAAGCATCTACCATCCCTGTCTTGCCACTGGCCACTGACTCCAGCTGGAGGACTGCAACCAGTGTTTCAGGAGGTTCGCGCTGCTTTTCCCCTTCACAGTGAGGCTTTGTTGGGCCTTGCACAGTCCTCATGTCTATCAGGTTTCGCCCACTTGGCCGATCCCATTCACCAGGCTCCCATGTCCCCATTGCCGTTAGCTGAAGGATCGCGTTACGAGCGATTTGGTTTCTGGTAGTGCCGAAAAAGACTGAGGTAGCGGTCCGGGTACGGCAATGAGATTGTGCACGGAATGCAGCAAGCTCCCCATGATCCTCCCTCGCGGTCTGTGGGTGATGCGCAAGGTGGTGAGCAGTACCTGGAACCTGTTGGGCCAGGATGCCAAAGGCTATTCTCCACCACCCGCCCTTGGCCCTGGACAGCCTGTAGTTGAAGATCCTCTCTTCATGGGTGGGTATTTGGAGTGTAAGGGCTTCATGAGGTAGTTGTGGAGGAAGAAGGCGTCATCCCCGCAACGATGAAAGTAGGGCACACCTTGCGTGTCATTGGGCAGTGGGTCTGGATCTGGGAAGCCCACAATGAGGTGGGCGTTCCAGCTCCTCCTTGAGGTGACTGGCGTTGTAATACCTGGGCATCTGAAGATGAGCCGCTGCCTGAAACATCGATGTACCTGAACTTGTACGTCAGATCGACCATAGGCGAAGAGGATGATCTGAAGAAGCCCTTGAGTTGAAATAAGTGGACCCCGAACTTCGGGCTGGCGCTTTGCAGGCCACGTGTTTGTCATCGATGACTTTCAACGGGTGTGTGGGAAAGTTCCACGCTCTGATGGACTCAACTGCTTGCTTGCAACTTTCTCATCCTTTCTTCAGTGGAGGGGCAGACTGGAGGAGCTCCTTCCTTTGTATTCTGTCGATGATGGCCTGCACGCATTCTCTGCCCCACAAGTGCTGATGGTGTTTGGGTGGACCCTCCAGCCGTTGATCAGCATACTCCTGTCGGTGGTCCCTGAGGCCAGGTGGTGCAGAGTGAGTGCCACCCCCATTTGAGCCCGCAGGTTCCAGGCTGGGCTGGGATCAGTTGGTGTTTGTCCTTGGTGCAAACGGCTGGGTGTCAGCCGCTTGCACAAGTTCGTCAACCGATGGTCTGGAGACATCCTCATGTAAGTCTGGAATGCAATGAGTGTCTTCGTTCCTAGAGTTCCAACCATCAGCTTGTTGTACAGTCATCCTCTGCTCTTCTGAGCGAACCATCTTCGTACCCAGATGCCTTCTTTGGCCGCCTCCTTTTATCTTCCCGTAGTAGAGTTTCACAGAGCCTGTAGAGTGGCTTCGAACTGTTGCAAGGACGGATGGTTTGGCTGCCAAAAGGACATGTGTTCCGATCCAACAGTGGACACATGACTGGTGCTGTGGAAGAGGAAGATGAAGGCTGCAGGGCTGCTGTTCAAAAGTGAGATGCACCAGACCGTGGTTGCTTGTTTCTTTATCCCACCTTTTTTATGTCCCTTTGCACTCTTTAGGCATCCTCTACGGCATCCTCTAGGCATCCTCTAGGCCATCCTCTAGGGCATCCTGTAAGACATCGCTTCAATATCCGAGATAGCGTCCCCTGCTGCGAACGTTTTTTCCATTTTAAACACTTTGTTCCACTTGGCATCAATTCTGCATTCATGTTCTCATTCCGTTCCGTGCTCCGTATCCGCTTCGCTCCGCTTGCGTCCCGAGCGGATGCGAGTTGCGCGATGCGGAACGGACTGCCTAGCGGAGTATAGCGGATGCGTAACGGAATGCAGAACGATTGCAGTAACGGATGTAGAACGGATGTGTAGCTGGAGCAGGACGACGATTGGATACAATTTTCCTGCACAAAAGTTTTGGGCAGCCCGAAAACTTTCTGGTGCGGATGAAACGTCAATAAATCGGATCTGGACAGATAGAGAGAAGACAAAATGGAGGCAAGCATGAAGTACATAGAGTCAGCGAGTTATTTCCAACGGGATGGCAATGCTTCGTTTTGTGCCGTTGTTACATCCTCTTTTGGCATCCGATTGGTGTCAGTGTACAGAGGCTTTTACTTACTTTATGGAGATGTACAGTCTTGGGTCTCTGAAAGAAGAGTGGGCAGACAATGATGTTATTTATGAGCACATAACCCACCTTAGAGTGTTACTCTAACCCTCAGAAGTCCTGAAGTTATTTTGTTCCATTCCTTTTAATAATTCAGAATTCAAGGAAGTTTCTGATTACCAACCTCTTTGCAACTCCTCAAAAGGAAAATGGGGAGATGTTCGTTTTACAAACATTTCAAAAACTAACAAAAATATAGAGAGACACTTCTGGCAAACTTGCATATTATTGTACAGATCTAATGGAAAAAGAGATATGATTATGACAGATTTAAAATCGCATGGCCCGTTATAAACTTAGTTGAGAAACATATCCTACCTCTCAAAAGGCCCCAATAGACCCTTCTGCTTCATGGGTTGTGGGCTTCTGAAAGAATGTGATGTGTCTTCCCATAAACCAGACAGAATAACCTTTGGGAGGCGGGTGCATCTATTATCTAGACTGTGACTAGCTGTGGTGGTGCAGTGGTTAGAATGCAAGTGCTTGCATGATTATTTTCTGCTGACTGCTGGCTGCAGCCAGTTTGGGTCTCACCAGAATAAAGGTTTGACTCAGCCTTCCATCTTCTGAGGATCCAGTAAAATGAGGACCACCAGATCGAACACTGGGAAACTGACTTAGAGAGGGCTGTAAAGCACTGTGATGCAGTCATTTCCGTCTACGTTGGTATTGCTATTCCGTTTTATGTCGCTATCTATTTTTAGTCACATCCTATTACACCTTTCTGAACAAGACGCGAGTGACAGCATTGTCTTTTTCCTGTTGGTTTTGGATTTCATAATTTGCAATATGTATTTAAAGCACATGATTTTGTGAAGTGTCTTTCATAAATTATACAGACCATAAAACCCAATACCTTTAATATAATTGCCTGTTGGATAAAGTGTTCCCCGTCCCTCGATTTTTCCAAGGCAATTTGAGAAACTGTCAACTTGCAGAGTATGCTATCCTCGTCGCTTAGCTTTTCCCCTTTCCTTTTGAACTTTACACCAATGGAAGATCCTATTAGAAATTTACACTCTCACTCAGGTTTAACTACCGAGTTCGGGATTTTGAGCCTTCCCTGGACCGGCTGCAGCTGTAAATCGTCATCAGAACTGCCTGCAGAGGAGCAGCCACTCTGAAACAGCCCTCTTCTTTTTAACTGCAGCTGTGGCCTCCGTTTGGAGCTGAAATTGAAAGAAAATCAGGTTAAATAAAGATCAGGCAAGAGCCCGGTGGGTGGGTGGGCAAAACATCAGCAACATAGAACAGTTCTATCGTCTTCTTCTCTATCAGAGTCTACGTGGTTCCTACATCGAGGTGGACAGAACTGTTAGAACTCACCCTGATCCTCACTGGAATCACATTCAGGTACACAGAAGCTAATTGAGCTCCTTGCCATGTGTTTAAGACAATAATTTTCTAGAAAGGGGTGATCAAAACGTGTCATTACTACCGTGTCAGTACTTTTCTCCTTCACTAAATGGTGGGCTGTGGCCTAGCGGCATGACGCATCTAAGCCCTGTGGGCGCATAAAGTTTGACACCCTTGCCCAAAGGATTCGTTAATCCACAGAGATACCAGACCTAGTCTCCAGATCCAATGGATCTGATAGACATCCAAGAGACTAGAACTACTGGCGCTGTATGCTAACAAAATGAAATTCAGTGTAGAGAAAAGTAAACGTCCCTATTCTTAGGCCAAGAAAACCAGAACGTTACAACATATAGAACTGTGAACCCAGCTCATAGTAGGAACTGTGAGAAGGATCTTGCGAATCTTAAAAAAATGATGCTAGAATATGAGCCAGCAGTGTGGCAGTAGTAGCAAAGCTAATGTCAAATCCCTAATATTCGTAGTAACAGAGGGATACATCAAGAATCAAGGGAAGTACAATACCACTCTATAAGAGCTTAGTAAGACCAGTCACCTAGATAACTGCATCCCCAGTTTTTTTTTTGAAAATTCATTTGGGTTTCACAAAGACAAAATACAAATCAAAAGCATTTTTTTTGAAAATGCCCACTGGTCCCAGTGTTATCACTTCTTCATACAGAAAAAAGCTCAAATTTCATGCTTCAATTATTTTATTTCTACTTCCATATCTTGATTCCATTTTATATTTTCTAGATAGTTTTCCCCTCTTTAATTTTCTCAGCCTTCTTGTAGTTTAATTATCTCATGCTGCAATTCAATCCACACCATTATAGTTATGACTTCTTGTCGTGTCCTGTGTACACATCATATTATCCTTTTTCTTATTTACCGCCAAATTTTCTCCCTGATAATTACCACTCGAGTATGACGCTTTATATCCTTTAATTTTATCCATGTCAAACTCCTTAGTTTAGCTTCAGTGGTATAGTTTAAATTTTATAGCATTTCAATATACATAGCATAATCTTCAGCTCCGATTCTGCTTGGTACATTCTTAAAATGAGACACTGATATTCTTAAAAAGAAAAAATTATATGCTATAGTGTAAATAAAACACAACATTCCATTCCCAGTTTAATTCTATTGTATAATATGCGTTTACAACATCCTTAATATCTTTAACATTTCTTTCAATTGATATCATACTCCTTGGAAAATTATAAACTTTTCACATGTTAATTCTTTTTTTCCCATATTTCTTACGTTATTATATTTTTATATAACTCACGCTACTAATAATTAAAAATTGTTTCCTTTTAGTCTGATTATCCTCATCATCTTAAAATTCATTTATTTATTAACATCCACACTACATTAACCAATATAATACTTTATCCATCATCACTATCTTTCTGAAATTTATTTTATTGTAATATAACAATAGCTATCTTATGTACCTTTGCAGAATCCCTCTTTACATATTAATTTTCGACCGCATGTAGTCTCTAAACAACTGTTATTCGGTTACAACGTCCTATTCTTTTCCCTGTTTCTCCATTTCTTGTTTGCTGTCTTTACACTTTTTGTCCTTGCCCATTCTTCTCCCTCCTCGTTGTCTTCCTCCCCCGCTTTTTTACCCTTCTCTCGTTCTCCTGCTTCTAACGTCTCGTCCGACTCCGTAATTCCCTCATTTTTTTATTTCTTTTTTTTTTTTTTTTTTTTTTTTCTCTTTGCTTTTTTTTCTTTTTTGTTCCCTTTTTTGTTGTTTTCTGTTATTTCCTAATATTGGTACTTTATCTTTCAATTGTTTTCTCTTTTTTGGTTTGTTTTTTTCTTTGTCTAACCCTTGTCACTCTCTTTCCCCCTTTTTCTTTTTTTCCCCCACTTAAAATTATTTTGAATCATTGAAAGATGGCTCTTCTTTGTCCCCAGTCCTTCTTGTTCTGTCAAGCGTTAGTCTTGTATGCTTCTCATAGTTCTTCAGATTCCTTTTCTAAGAATTGAAAACATGAAAGCCACGAAAGAACCTTTCTTCCTTCTTGGTGCATCTTCTTTCATTTTTTAAAGTTCCGTTTCAGTTCTACTAAAGTGATACCGATTTTAATAAACTCTTTAAACAACCTCCAATAAAGTTTATATGTTTAATCCATTCAGATGCAATAAATCCAAAAGTCACCAAGTAATCCAAATAATCTCAAGGCTGATTTCTATTTGCTTCTTTTTTCCACGTTTTTTTCCTGGGTACTATTATTTTTGTTGCCAAAGTTTCCATAAAAATTCTTGAGGAATCTTGTAAAAATTTCATTTTCGTGAGTTCCTTTTAATTACAGATTCATGTCCTTAGATTCTCCTCCATTTTTTCCAGATCCTGACCGTTCTATTCTTTTTTTTCATCCTTTCCAACTTTTAAAAATGTTTAAGTGTCTCAGAACTCTTTGTTCTCCCTTTGACTTTTATTTTCAGCTAGAATGCTATTTAATTGTTAAAGTGGATTTTTTCTTCAATTTCTTTAGCTTCAAGTCTCTTAGCTGTCAGTATAGAGAAGGAAAAAAAAAAACCTAATCCTTTCCCTTCTCTCTGCATCCTTCGCGCTCAAAATCTTCTTTGGGAACAATGTTGTTAAGCTTAAATTCCAGGTACTATTTGTTGCTTTTTGCTGTTTTACTCCAGTCCACCAAAACTTTCTCTTTCTTTATCTTCCTCCTGCACATGTCTTTTTCGCGGTCGAGTCTTCTTTAGTGGTGCCTTTCTGACCACCTGCTGCGAACGCCTTTGGGAAAGGGAGTATCGCCAGCTGGGGAGGAGAGATTGGCTCCCCTCAACCCTGAAGAGCAGTCCTCCTTTCACTCACCTCTATGGAGTGGCTTAGCTCCGAACCAGCCGCTCGGGTGCTCAGTCGGCGAGCACGGATCAAAAGCCTCAGAGAAAGACGAAGGTTTTGGTTCTGTCGCCGAAGAAGCCTCACCTGGAAGCCATTGAACTGATCAGTTTTGTTCACTCACAGTTTATCTAAAAGGCTGTGTAGAGACTCTCGAAAAGTACAGAAAAGAGCAACCAGGATGCATTAAGGGGACTGGATGGCCGCTAAAACATACAACAAAGCGTTGCAAGAAACTGGGTTGGCTAGTCTAGTAAAGAGCAGGACCAGGGAGACATCGATAGCAGTCTTCTCAAGTATTTGGAGGGGCTGCCAACAGGAAGGAAGGGGTCAAGCTATTTCTAAAAGTGCCTGTAGGCGCAGACAAGGAATAATGGATGGAAATTGAACAGGAGAGATTTTAACCTGAAATAAGGAGAACGGAGAAACTTTCTGACAGTGAGAACAATCAATCAATGGAACAGCTTGCCCTCGGAAGTTGTGGGAGCACCATCAGTTGAGACTTTCAAGAAGAGGTTGGACTGCCATTTGTCAGAAATGGTGTAGGGTCTCCCGCTTAGGCAGGGGGTTCGACTAGATGACCTACAAGGTCCCTTCCAACTCTGATTATTTGTTTAATCTGGGATTTGACAGGGATGTCAAACTCAAGACCCGTGGGTCGGATCTGGCCCATGAGGTGCTTAGATCTGGCTCAAGGGGTGGCCCTGGAAACAGGTCTGCGGTGCCCCTGCCAATGAAGATGGGCTCCCAATCTCCATTTTCGGCTGGGACAGCCTCCTGCAACCTTCTGCCAGTGAAAACGGAGCTTAGGAGGGCCGTCTTGAGCACTCTGGCAATCGCAGGCACCTCTGACACAGGTGACATCAAACTGGCCTAACCCTCTGGCCAGGCCCCCTGCCTCCCTGAGGTTAAAAATCACCCTGATGTGGCCCTCAATGAAATCAAGTTTGACATCCCTGCTCCAAACAAAAAATATGATAATAACATTACCTTTATTGCAAGGCTACAGTAACAGAATCTCGCAAGTCTGAAAATACATATATCTCCCTCTCACTAACTAGGGAGGCTCAGTTGCCTTTTATTTGACCACTGCCTAGTGCAGGGGTGTCAAACTGGCAGTCCATGGGCTGGATGCGTCACATGCAGGCCAAGCCCACTCCAGCTCTATGAAGGGGAAAAAACATGATGAAATGTCTACATGACAGCAACGTGACACCATGAATTTGACACCCTTGGCCTAGCCTGTTGCTGCTGCTATTTCTCAAGGACATTCCCACAGATCATTACAGGTTCCATCTATGATGGAGACTTTAATTACAATATGACAAAGACCTCTTATGAAACATTTAACCTAATAACATACCTATCTCTTTCCCTCTCTCTCCCTCCAGGTTCCTCTTTTCATTCCCGGTTCCTTTACTGTCATCTGCCTTTTCACAGTGGGAATGTCCTTTTATTCAGACCCAGTTAATATCAGCATTGGATGTGGCATTGTTTTAAGTGGTCTTCCAGTTTACTATTTGCTCATCAAACAATCAATGCCAAATTGTTGCCGTAAGACTTTCTGTGAGTGGATCATTTTGGATTATTACATCCCTAAAATCATAGCCTATGATACTGTAAACTGAGGCAGGAGCAACATTCCCCGTGTTGCTTAGCTTCAACTTCTGATATCTCTAGGAAGCCTGGCCAAATGGGTCAGGATGCTGGAAAAAGAGGCATGTCTGTCATCTTTTACTAGGAGGTTTTTGCATGCATTTGTCTCACCTGTAGTGGCCAATACTTGATCCCTAGGATACATAATATAAGGATCATTTATATAGTTCAAGTCAATAAGCATGAAACAGTCCATCTTACATGATTAACTTTGGATAGAATTTTTTAAGCTAATTGGTGTAAACAATCATACACATTTTACATCATAATTGCACTGTAGTCATAAAACAATTATATTAATTATATTATTTAAAGATCAGCCCAGTCCAAGAACTACCTTCCATTGTGGCAATTAAAGCTGTGATACCCAGGCAACATGGCTATTATATTTCTGAGTATTTTGGAACTTGAAATATGAGATCTGCAGTTGTCAAGTTTGGGACACAAAGAATATCCAGACAAACACAAATGATAAAATTACAGATAGCTCTTGGACTGATCTGGTTCCTAAATTGGACTTTTTATTATTCAAATGGAATTGCCTCCAAACATTCTGCCCACATTTTTACTTTTATTTATTTAATTAAACTTATAGTTGCCTACTCCAAAATTCTTTTGAAATAATTCAGGTTCCAGATAAATTTTTTTTTTACATAAACTTGAATTCAGACTTAAACATACATATGAGCCTTAACTAGAGAAATGTTACAGCTTGGAATCTAACCTTACACCAGGGGTCCCCAAACTTGGCAACTTTATGACTTCTGAACTTCAAGTTGAAGTCCACAAGTCTTAAAGTTGCCAAGTTTGGAGACCTCTGCCTTATATCCCAGCTGTTTATCAATAAGGGCATGTGATAATATATTTCTCCAAAAGATGGAGAAAACCAGTACAGCAGCTCCTACTGTTCAATCAGCATAGGGGGTCTGTTCTTATATTTTTAATTTTATTTATATTTACCTTATGAATTTGTAGACTGCTTTAGCCAACCAACTCAAAGTATCACCATATTCATATTCCTCATCCTTTTCTTTCTGCAGGTTTTCTTACACTGAAGCTTCAGATCCTGTTGAAGGTAGTACAGCAGGAAATCAGGACATACTGACCAGTCCTAACTTTGAACTGTTGACTTTGGAGAGCCTTCTGTACAAGCTTGTATTTCCTATCACACTTAAGTAGCTTTGCATGGCTGCTTCCAGTCTGGAGTTCCAACACCTTATGGAAAGTTCACTAGAGATCAAAGACACAAAGAAGCTTGCCCGGATTCTTGCTTACTATTTGATGGTTTTTTACAAATATAGTCTAAGCTGCTCTTGGTATTATCTTCATATGCAATGCAGATACACTTAGGTACAACCAATAAATCTGATGCAGTTGCATCTGCATACATATTCTATTTCTATGTAAAGCTTGGGTAGAAACTGTTCTGTATAAAATGGTATACTCCAAATGCCTCAAATGTGATTGGCCAGAAAGGCCTGCACAGGATTGGTTCACTAAGGGAACCAGATCGCAGGAAGGACCGCAGAAAGCAGCAAAATCAATCTAAATGTCATGGCTAAACGCCGGCAGCAAGCCTGAATATAAAGCTGCCCGGCTTGAGCCGAAACCGTTCCTGTTTGCTTTAATAGTGAAAATAAGTACATTGCTGTTGAACCCGGGTTCTGACCTCGCGTTTTTCCGGATGGAACACTGGCGACGAGGGTGGATCGTCCAAAAACAGAGACTTGCATAATTTCGCGAATTTGAAATCCAGCGCTAGAAGCAAATGGCCGGGAAATAATGCACCACCCGCCACCCTTCAATCCCAATGAAGTTAGGGAATTGGAATCCTATGTAGACCATTTTGAAATTATTTAGAAAGCAACGAGATGGATAAGTCTCAGACCAGCGTAAGAAGGCTTGTCTTGCTAACGCGATTGTGGGCCAACCGTCGTCAAGGATGGCCAAAAGCATTTGGCTTGAAGCCCAGAGACATAAACAAATGACCTGGCGCTGAAACTCCAGCAGATGCTAAAGACCCACTACGCGACCAGCGTGTTCAAATCTCATCAAACGGCATGGTGTATTACGAAGGGTACCAAAAAGAAGGCGAGACCATCGCTGTGACTTTTGTGGCAAGCCCTGCTGACTAGCTGGGGGAGCGTGCCGATTCCTGAACTTAGAATGAAGCCATGCGAATCGAAGTGGTTACTAGCCCGTAAAAAGACTTATTTACAAAAGTAAATGCTAAATAAACCTCAATATGAACAGTGGCTGAAGCAATCGCAGGAAGCCACAGCCTACGAAGAAGCGCGAAAATTCAACAGCCAGCTATGAAGCAAATGGAATGTGGAAAATAACGACGAAACGATCCCTAAAGAATAGAGGAAAGAAGCAAGTAGCCCGCCACCACACATCCACGGAAGATTTTGATGAAACATCAGAATCAGAAGATGATGACGATGAGGTCCACCCGCCTGTACGCCAACAAAAAGAAAGGCACGAAAAAAGGAAAACGTGTTGGCACGGGACATGTGCCGGCTCGAGAAAAGAACCACCCTCGAGCCTATGCAGAGTTCCTTTGGATGCCATCTGACCGAAGCTTGCAAAGGAAAGCGGACACATCGAGGAAAGTCGTGTAGGAATCGCAAAAAAATAACGGCCCTACAGGACGGCAGTTAGCTCTCCACCACAAGCTGAACTCAAAGCAAACCGAGAGAAAGCTGCTGAGCGACAAACGAACCGAGTAAACTGAGAAAAAAGACCCCATCAAACTGTCACTCGTAAGCGCGCCAGACGGAAAGCAGGAAAAAAAGTCAAAATCATCGTAAAAAATTGAAGAAGCCCCTGTGAATGGAAGTCGATTCAGGATTCTTTCTGATCAATGGTGTCTTGGGACAGCCAAATCAGACGGACTGGTCCCCAAATATCAAATTAAGAAGAACTCCAGAAACAAAAATTAATCTGAAGGACGTGACAAGGGAATCAAATCCCTGTGGTAGGTCTTGGACATTTCTGAGTCCACCTACAAGCAGCACTCGAGAGTCCGCCTCTAACAGATAGTCGACTGAAGCTGAGCCCAGCCTCCTGGGCATCAAGATGGTTTGCACCATTGGCATCGAATGACCGGAGTTGGGACCGATGTAGCCACAATCCGATGGGAAGAAAGCCTGATTCACGAGTTTCCAGGACGTTTTCGATGGCACCCAGGCAGTACCGGGGGAACCCAATTTCCTTAGTTTAAGACCCCGTGAGCCCTAGAAGATTAAAGGCTGGGGGAGGATGTAGAGGGGATGGAAAGCGGATGCTCCACCGGAAGTCTAGCGGATGAAACGATCGGAGCGGTATGGCACATCCGCAGGCTTCCACGGAGCACAGCGAAGCGGACACGTGACACGGAAGAGGCAAATGCAGAGCGGGATGCCGAGCAGATGAAGCAGATGCATGAGGAGGCTAGCGAAGCCTAGCGATGCCATAGTGGATGGCACAGTGTTCACTGTGCATGCAGGAGATGCATTGCATCAGCCCCGAAAATAAGGAAAGCAGCTCAAAGCAGCACCATTCAGAGGACAAGACCTGCCTGCCAGGACCAACAGCTCAGCCAGCGCAAGCCAAGCAGCAAGCCAACAACCCAACAACCATGGGGAAGAGCAGAAAGCCTCAGCCATTCTGCTGCCAGGCCTGGCAAGAGGGACAGGGCCACCATCCCAGCCGCCTGGGCCCTGACTCTGCTTCTGGGCTGGACTTCTGCTGTGGGATTGCTCTTCTGGTGTGCTGGAGCTTCTGCTGGCGCGGCCTCTTGGTGCTGGGGCTTCTGGCTGAGTGCTCACTGCTGGGCTGGCACTGCTTCATTGGTGCGGTGGCTTCTTGCTGTGCTTACGTTCATGTGGTGCCTGCTTCCTGGTGCTGGGCTTCTGCTGGCTTACTCTGCTAGGGCACGTGCTCCTGGTGCTGGGCTTCTGTGGGGCTTACTCTGCTGGCACTGCTCCTGTGCTGGGAGGCTTGCTGCTGGCTTACTCTGCTGCATGCTCCTGGTCGTCTGGTCCTGCTGGTACCTGCTGGTGCTCCTGGTCCTGCTGGTCCTGTGGTCGCTGCTGTGCTTACTCTGCGTGGTGGGGTGCTGGCTCCTTGGTTCTGCTGGGGCTGCTCATCTGCTTTGGCTGCTTACTGTTGTTTGTTGCTGCTGGTTGTGGTTGGGAGAGCAGCCCCTACAACCTCGAACCCCCTCTGATAGGGAACCAATATTGCCCTGCCAGAGGGAGGAAGAGGCAGACGCGTGAACGGGAGAGGGCAAACTCAATTCGAAAGGAACAGAGGATGAGGTGCGTGGAATGGCGAGGGAGAACGGAGTATCTATGGTGAAGGGACACAGGCTTATCGAGACACCGAAAAGAAGGCAGGCTGCGTTGGGAGAGAAGGCGGAGCTGGCTACACTTCAGAGGCGTGCTCCCTTGGCTGGTGGAAGCACATGCACACCTGTAAGGAAAGCTGCACTCTCAAGAAATACTGGCCAAGGCCCGCGATCAAGCTGATGGGACGAGAGGAGACCGTAAAAGATGGCCAGAGTGCAGCCTTCTTGAGTGATAAATCGCGCCACCGAGAGCAGCCCTCTCAGCGAACCTTCTCTCTCAGCAGCCTGCTGAGAGCCCAGTCCTCTTCTTGGCAAAGAGTCGAGCTCCTGGTGTCCAGGCTGTGGAGAATGCCACGATGGAGACCCCCCGACAGCTGTACTTAACCTGTGCGGGAGCACTGTGGAACCCCCTGAAGCAGGGGGAGCAAGGAGAGGCACTTCCAGCCACAAGGCCAAAGCCCGCATCCGACCCCAGCTCCACTCCACAGAAAGGCAGAGAGGTCAGACCGGAGGGGCAGAGCCACCACTGTCCTGCTGGAGATCAGGACACCATCAGAAGGCAACGTAGATCGTCCCTCTCTCGATCTGGGTACACACCAACGTTCCCATCCTCCAACCGCAAGCCCGTTTGCCTCACGCTATGTCAACCAGAACCCTCGATGGAACATGTCGGAACCCCAGTACCAGTGGTGAAGGACAGATTCATGATCTGCGTTCACAGAGCCCTCCAGACCAAGGCTGACCTGCTGCCCACCCCGGAGTCCAGAGCCTGCTCCTCCACCCCAGGTGATGTCACTGCCCCGTCCAAGGCTTTCCACAGGCCTTCTCCTACTAAGGCTATGGCACCAGAGGTGCAGCCAGGCAACAGGGCAGGCACCCTTGCCAGTCCAGGCACGCATTACATGGAGCCACCGGGTGCCACTGATGGCCGACCGAATGTAGCCACCCATGCCACCGATGCCACCCATGCGCCCGCCCATACCAACAGATGCCACCCACACACCAGATGCCGACCACGCCTCACCTCGGGCTCAGCTGGCAGACAGACATCCCTATCTACACTGCTTCGCTTCGTCCACCCCCACAGCCAAGGCCCGCCTCATACATCTTCATCTATTGGGGCTGAGCACCTCATGTCCTGGAGGGAAGGGGGCTCTCAAGCATCACGGGGCTGAGCCAGCTGGCTGAGAGCTTCCTCCAACACACCGTCCCCTGATTGTCGTTCCTCGGGGCCAGGCACCCCCAGTGGCGCTTCAGGACCATGCACTCGACGCAGCAGCCAACCTCCACAGCGAGCCTGGACCCTCACCCCTGGGACTGGGCCACACCCTCAGGAGTGAGCCGAGTAAGAGTTTCCAGAAGACCGGGTGGCTAACCTGTTGACTTTATTTTTGCTTTGGGACACCTTGACTTCCATCATTTTTCTTTACAGCTTTTTATTAATAAAGATTATCTGCTTCACAGACTTGCTTCAGTTTATTTTGAGTAAATAGTCTTGGTAAACTTTTAGAAATAGCGTTTTAAGCCTTTGCAGTGCTTGTGGATGGGTAAGGAATAGCAGATGATGGGCCAGGATACCTTTGGATGGGTAATAGAGCTGTGAGATGGCAGGGATAACCTTGTGGGGATGGGTGGGAATAGCTGTGGGATGGGCAGGGCGGACACCTTTGGGATGAAGTAATAGCTGTGGAATGGGAAGGGATACTTGTGGGATAGGTAATAGCTGTTTGGATGGCAGGATACCTGTTTTGGGATAGGTAAACGATAGGCTGTGGGACAGAATAACTCAGTGCAAGGCATCAGGGGGACTGTATTGGTCCACCCTCCCAGGTGGCGCCACCTTGTGTCCCTTTTGATTATCAATAACAATGTAAGCACTTGATCCACACATTTGAACATAAACACAACTCTTCATTAAATGCCTGTCATTGTAGCCCACCCAGACATGTGACATGGCACAATTCATCAGTGTTATGCAAACAAGCCTCAAGGAAGGCATCGCATTAAGATCGTATCATCCTGTCTTGCCACTCCACTCTCCAGCATGGGGAGCTGCCACCAGTGTTTCAAGAGGTTGCGCTGCGTTGCTTGTCCTTCACGTGAAAGCTCTGTTGGGCCTTGCACATCGAGAGTGTCTATCAGCGTTTCGCCCTTGCCTCCGATCACCAGCTCCATGTCCCCCATTGCTGTTGGCAGGTCACGAAGCCTGTTCTGCAAGAACGGGTAGGGGCTGCGCATGAATGTGCAGGATGCAGCAAAGCTGTCCACGGAATGTTCTCACGGGTCTCTGGGTGTGAACTCATGGTGGTGAGAATACCTGGAAGCCTGGGTTGGCAGGATCCCAAAGGCTTTCTCCACCACGCCGCCTTGCCGCTGCGACAGCCTGTAGTTTGAAGATCCTGCTCTGTCAAGGGAGCATCTGAAGTGTAGGGCTTCATGGAGGTGGTTAGGTTCTGAGGAGAAGGCGGTATCCCCACAATGAAGTAGGCACATCTTGTTGTGTTGTTGGCGGGGTTATGATCTGGAAGCCCGATGATGAAGGTTGCATCCAGCCCCTCCTTGAGGTGACTGGCGTTGCATACCTGGGCCATCTGAGATGAGCCATTGCCTTAGAGTATCGATGACATGAACTATGTATCAGCATCAAACGCATGCGAAGGATGATGCCGCTGTAGTTGAAATAAGTACCCTGACTGGCTGTGAGGCTTGATGCAGCCACGTGCTTCCCATCGATGGCTCCAACGTGTGGGGAAGTTCCACCTCTGATACCACTGCTCTGCAACTCTTTCCAGCCTTCTCAGTGAGGGCACTGGAGGACCTCCTCCAGGTATTCTTCGATGGCAGGCCTGCACCACTTCTCTGACCCACAGATGCGATGAATGTGTGTGTGGGCACCCTCCAGCCCATACTCATGCTTCCGCGTACGTGGTCCCTATGCCATGGCACAGAGTCAGTGCCACCTTGAGCCCAGGCGAGGGCCGGGCTGGAGATTTGGTTCTCTGCTTGGTCAAGCCTGGTCGTCAGCGCGCCTCCGAACAATCTTCGTCAAACAGGTCGGAGCATCCTCGATGAAGTCGGAATGCCATGAGTTCTTCTCCTCAGCCGTCCGAGCACTCAGCTTTTGTACAGTCCGATACTCTGCGCTTACTCCCAATCCATCTTTGACCCAGACACTCTTGCGCCTCTTTTTCTGTCGGTGTAGAACAGGGGAAAAGCCTTAGATGGCTTCGCACTGTTGCAGAATGATGGTGGCTACCGAAGAGGTTATATCCATGGTGGACATGACTGGATGCTGTGAAGGGCAGGAGAAGAGGCAGAATTGCAATAAAAGTGCTGAATCTCTCTCTT
>BHFT01067114.1:0-17652 GCA_004320025.1 Laticauda laticaudata | reverse complement strand
GTGGTGCAGAGTCAGTGCCACCTTGAGCCCGGGTCCAGGGCTGGGCCGGAAGTTGCGGTGTTGCCTTGGTCAACCTGGTCTCATCCACCCACAACTTTCGTCAAACATGGCTGAGGCATCCTCATGAATTCTGGAATGCCCGAGTGTCTTCTTCCTTAGCTCCACCATCAGCTTGTTGTACAGTCCATACTCTGCTCTTCTCCCGAGCATCTTCGGACACCAGACACTTCTTGGCTGCCTCCCTTTTCTTCGCGTTTAAGAACAGGTGAAGAGCCGGTAGATGGCTTCGCACTTTGCAGAAAGATGGTGGCTACCAAAAGAGTGTGTGATGCATCCATGGGTGGAGATGACTGGTGCTGTGGAAGAGCAAGAACAAGATGACCAAGGCATGCAGACGTTGCAGCAGCAGGGCTGCTGGACTGAAAGTGATATCCACGTGAGTTCCTCCCCCTTTTATAGAAATAGCATTTTTTCGCCTCGCGTGTCCTTTTGGCTCCTCTAGGCATCCTTAGCATCCTAAATATCCGAATACATCCCCGCTGCGAACGTTTTTCCATTTTATACTTTCTATGCAAGCCTGCATCCGCTTTCATCCTTTCTCCTCCGTGCTACTGACGCTGTGCGCCGTTCCCGTCAGTTTTCGCTTCCTCCCTGTGTCCGCTTTCGCTGAACGATGCGAGTGCGCAGATGCAACAGTGCGAGGCCTAGCGATATAGCGGATGCGTAACGGATGACAACGGATGTTAGAAGCGGGATTGTTCCCCGTATACGTGCCGATGCAGAACGACGCGTGGATATATTTCGCCTCAAAAAAGTTTTGAAGCAAGCTCCAAACTTTTTGAGCGGATGGAACCTCAGTCGATGGATGCTGACGATATTAGAGAGTATGGAAAACGTATGCATGAGTACAGCAACGGAAGCATGCGTTTAACCCAACGCGATGCAAGTGTTTCTCTTCGTTTTACATCCTCTTCCATCTGTTGGTGCCAGTGTTGACATGGGCTTTAAGATCGCGACTGAAGGTGTGAGTTCTAGTTTTCTAGTCTGAATTTTGAGTTCCTAGTGCATTAGTATCGCCAACAAGTAGAAAGTGGAGAACTCTTTCTTGTGAAAATATTTCTGGACTTTCTCAACTGTGCCATATCAGAAACGTAATGTGGGTTCCAGCACTGTATGAGCTGTATTCGAGTATTGGTCTAGCAAATGTTTTGTATGCTCTAGTTAGTAGTGTGATATTACCACAGAAAAAGCTATATAGGATTACGTTAACAACTCTTAATGCCTTTTTGGCTGTGTAATTACAGTGGGCTTTAGCACTCAGATGATTAGAGATGAGTATTCCAAGGTCCTTTACAGAGCTTGGATTGTTGCTCAGGGCTTCAAACCAGCACAACCACAGCATGCTTGTAATGAGATTATACCATTGCTTTATAGATAAAATTGATGTACAAAGAGGCCTGTTATCAGCTCATTGGAAAGTAAGTAATATTTTTAAGCACTCATTTTAAGCAATATAATTTCTTTCAAAAAGTTCACTATGACTATTAACAGTTCTGTATTAAGATACATTATGCAAGATGCTATTTTAAAGTTTAGATACTCTGTTCCTACTTTCCATTTTGGAGATGAGGCAGGATTGAATCTACATCCAGTAAGTATTTTTAATATTTAAAATAAACTGGGTTGAAACCTATCTACTTTTCTGTTGAAGGAAACACCTGGATGAGGCCAAAAATTACTTGTTTTTTACAATAAAGCAAACTATATATGCTACACTACAAACACCTGTCCAGATGGTATTAATAGTACCCAAAACATGTAACTCAGTGCTTTTGATTGATATATATCGGAAGCTTGATTAGCCAGGGGAGCAATACTAAGAGCATAAACAGGAGGAATTGTCACTGGTTATGGGAAAGCACAGAATGGAAAGGTGACACCAGAAAATCCAAAAGGATATAAGGTGGGGTATCATCCTCAACTGCCAGAAATAATCAATTATTGCAAAAGAGATTCAGTTCTGATGTTGTAACAAACATTTAGTATAAGATGGGCTATGTCCAGAGATGGTATTCAGCTGGTTCTGACCAGTTCAGGAGAACCGGTAGTGAATATTTTGAGTAGTTCAGAGAACCGGCAAATACCACCTCTGACTGGCCCCGCCCCCATCTATTCTCTGCCTCCCGAGTCCTAGCTGATTGGCTGAGTCTTCTTTTGTTGCCCTGCACAGGAGAACGGAGCTGGAAAGCATGTTAGTGGGGTGGGGAGGGAATGAAGATTTTACAGTATCCTTCCCCTGCCACACCCACCAAGATATGTCGACCAAGTCATTCCATGCCCACCAAGCCACGCCCACAGAACCGGTAGTAAAACAGTTTGAATCCCACCACTGGCTGTGTCACATATTAGGAAGGCTGACAGTTATGGCGAAACGCTTCTGTGTCATCTCGCATTTGGAATAATTTGCCATTTGACAAGCACAATACTTAACATTTCCATGCACAAGTAGACACATACATATCTAATAATTGTTTTATTCCATGAATGCATAAGAAAAACACTGCACTTGATTGGACATAAGAACGTTTTTCACAGATATGCAAATATGTAAGACTAATCCAAAGTAAATGAAGCTATGTAATTTCTATTTTGTTTTCTTCTCCTTTGCAGGAATAACATGATATAAGCCAGGAATTCTACTGGTTCTGTCTGGTTCTATAGAACCCCTTGTTCTATCAAAGAAGAAGCAATCTTCTTCTGTTTTTTTCCACCCTTATTACATTCTTGCCAGTATGCCTAGACTTCCTGTTTCCGGAGCTTCTGGAGCTTGACTTTCTTAAAAGAGAAGGGTTGTTTTAAGATTTTTACACTGCTGTTAGGAGGATTTCCCTGCACAATCAGCACTTTGAAGAAATAATTGAATAATGAAGCAAAGCTTTTAGTGACATGGAACCAAAATGAGTGACATTCAGCAAGGCTTCTTGGCTAGCTAGAAAGATTGACATTCAAATGTGAGTTTACATACCCTTCCTGAGTTTTGGTCTAAAACTGGTTTTTGGTGAAGGTTAATTCTGTCCTTGGTGACGTTTAATCCTGTGTTTATTGATAGGATAATTTTCCCTGTTCAGCTTTAACAAGCTACAGCTACTGTTGTGATTCAATTATTTGTATTGTGCTTGAATTTTTTCCTGCCTCGTGGTTTCTTTTTCTATCTGGGGAGGGGGCCTTTCTTCACTGCTTTAGTATTATCTGTCACTGTCCTTTTGGGGTATACTTCCAAGAAGCAGGATGCATGCTTGGTATTGATTTTTTTACTGCCTTTCTGGGGAGCATGTGACCTTTCCTTAAATCTGGTTGATTTCCTTAGGATATTTTGTGAGATGAGTGAGACCAGCTGGTATCTTTAAGTGGTGCAAATGGATCTAAGGATTGTTTTTCCTGGGTGTGCTTTTTCTGGAGAGCTTAAATGAGTTTTCTGCTAAAGAGTTTCACTTTATGAGCAAGAGTTGGCTGCTTGATAGTTATCACTGCATTTTACATATTTTCATTCCTCAAGGTGCTCTGGTACCCTGCCTGATTTGTAACTCTGGCTTGCAGGTATTTTTAATCTAATGATTGGTATTNAAAAAGTGATTTATGACCATTTTTCATACTTATGACCATTGCAGCATCCCCACTGTCATGAAGGCCAGGCAAGGAGAAGCGCCCCTTAACATGAGTGATGTCGAGTTGGCCATGCCCACCCAGTCACATGACCACCAAGCCACACCCACCAACTAAGCCATGCCCACAGAACTGATTGTTAAAAAAACTGAATTCCACCCCTGGTTGTGGGCTATCCCACAACTGCTTTTTATTCCTTGAATCACTGTTTTTCATATTTTGTTCTTTATTGTTGTTTACTACTCAATATGTAAATAAATATTGGAGCAGTGGCATCATAACAGGAAGTTGATCAGACACTGACCAGTGACTCCAGATTTTTGAACTGAAGAAGGCTGGACTGTGGACACAGTGTGGCAGGCAAGGAGGACAGCACGTTCTTTGTCTGTCTTTCTGTGACTAAGGCCAGAAAGATAGGTTTCCTTTTTTTTGCATAGCCTTTGCCATAGTTGTTGATGAAGATGACTGTATAACTGACAAGAGAAACACCCTCCTTGACTAATTTGTAAATAAATAAGTGCACAAATGCCACACTCCACTTTTGAAAGAATTTGGAAATGCATTTTCCCCCATTAAATAGTTGAGGAATGAGGAAAACTAACATGGATACAAACTGAGGCTGATCTTTACCATTCTTTCAGTAATAATTTCCTGGAAGGAAAAATAGTCTTTAAATCTTTATATTACTACAAATGATCCATAATAGGTCTGCTAGGCTGTTCTCTATATTTATATTTATATAGAAGTGTTCTTTTAATAAGCAAAGTTTTGCAATGTGGAACTCATAATGAGACCATGTAATTCAAAGTAAATTACTGTGCCTCATAGGAAATTTTGATAAATATTTTACTACTCAGTATTATATTCAGGAAAATATTCAGGAAAACAATATTTGATTTTTTTTATTTAGAAAAGGAAATGTTTAGGCATTTGTGGGGAAGTACTGTATGTTGTCAGGGTCGTCAGTAACCAAGTTACTTTGTTTTTAACATTAAAAATGAGTTTTCAGCAAAAATGTTATATCTGCTCTCATCTAGATTCAGATAAAAATTGTTATGCATATTTCCTCTTCTGAGATAAAAGAGCTTATCTCACTTGTTCTTAATATTTTTAAAAATGGGATCCCTTTAATATAAATTAAAATAAATCAGGATTATTTCATGCTTCAGAATCAATCAAACAAGCAAATATATATATATATATAAATACTTGTGATAACCAGTGGAACCATCCAATCAAACTTAAGCATGGAAGAAAACTCAACACTGGTATAATCCTTCTAATATATTCAATAGAATTTAATAGTCCTTAAATGAAATTGAAGAAAACCCTAGGTTTTTGATCATGTACCTAATTACTAGAGAAGATTGAGAAAAAAGTTAGAAAATTTAATCAGCAATATTCCAGTTCTTAAATAATGTGTGCAAGGTTGAACCATCATGATTCAATTTAGTTCTATTCCTATATGTATAGTTTATATATTATGGTGAAATTAAAATATAACCAGCCAAGACTTCGGTTTATAATATATCTTGCTAGTTGGTTTGTAAGCCTTTCATTTTTTTTAATGTTCCATCTAGACACAACTTGCCCTTCCAGAGTTATGGCAAAAGTTTATAGTTTGTAGATTACAAATTTGAGCAAACTGCATTTCAACGGTAAACAAGCCAAAGAAACCACACCGGTGTTGGGTTCCCAATAAATATTATATCTGACGTAGATTGGTGTTTTTTCCCCCTCTCCTGGACTACTGGGTGCTATTTGCATTCTAGTAATCCAATTTTGCTTTTTTTTTTTTTATTTTTGACGTGACTTGAATAGCTTGATGTTGTATCCTGGCCTTCAACCACAGAGCTTATTGTGTTCACTATGAAATGGCATGGTCAGAGACTGCAGCCTGATTCGTCTAGCTGTAACTGTGTCTTAAATAAACAGGACAATCCAGCTTGGTGTATTTATTTTTCATAATCTGGGATAGGGGTAGGGTAGGCAGCTAATTTTACAGAAAGAATACTCCTGGCATAATTTCCCCTTCTAAATAATTTTGCTGCCACTGATGTACTCAAAGGTAGACTTTGTATCTGAATAATAACCAGACGTTTGTCTGCAGAGAAGGGTAAAAAGTAAAGAAAAAGGTTCCACATTAAATGGAAAATAGCTGCCAAGCATGAATTATTTTGCTCTCAACTATACACATTCAGCGGAGGGAATGCTGTGCAATCAGGATGCCAAACTTTTTTTACTGAAACATCACAGTCCATACCATGCCCCTCTCCCCTTGAGATGGACTTAGACACAAGAACTTGTCATGGCTTTTGCGCAGGGCTTTTGCAAAAATAAGTTGTAGACTTTCTGCAAAATGTCTGTCTTCAGTAAATTTCCCAGGCTTCATAAGCAGAGCACATCTAAAAGGCTCAAGAAGAGAGGGACCATTGTGAAACAATCCTCATTGGCTCTTTGTCCCTGACAGGTCTACCCCTGAGGAGAGCATTTGTAGTAAAGGGAGAGCAAATATTTCCAGAGATTCCAGGAGGAAAGAGTTAATCTGTTGATCAATCAATCTGACTGTGGGCAGAGCTCAGGAAAACTCACAAGATTTGAAGTCTAAGCAGGAAGACTCAGGGCAACTTTGAAAAGTCAGTTTTTGAAAGCTGAGGAGGCCATTTTACATTTATTCAATATCTGTATTCATAGGAAGAGGGAATGTCTGTCACTAGTTTCTGACAGAAATAGCTGCCCCATTCCTATGAATATAAATAGGCAAATCAGAAGAATTGATGATCTAAAGCAGGGGTGTCAAACTCGCAGAATCACAGCGGCATCAAGTGATGTATTGGGACTTTTTCCCCCTTTGCTAAACTGGGTGTGGGAATGGCCAACACATGGCACATCCAACCCACAGGCCGGGAGTTTGATCTAAAGCATGAATGTCCAACCTTGGCAACTTTAAGCCTTGTGGACTTCCATACCCAGAATTCCCCAAGCAACATGGCTGAGTGGGGAATTCTGGTAATTGGTCCATAAGTCTTAAAGTTGCCAAAGTTAGACATCACTTCTCTACAGAATCATAGAGCTAAGTGCTTCATTAGCACTATTTTTCATTTGTAACATGGAGTGATCTTCATTCTATTTTATTCTACCTGTAATGTGCTTTTGTCTGGTATGTATAATTGTGCCTGGAAGATAATTAATTAAAGCTCATAAGGAGCCTGAGATATTCCTTATTTTTTCTTGGGTTGTCTTCAGCTCACAAGTAGTTTCTTAACCTTAAATTCACATGACAAACTGCTTGCCTCTTCTGCTAAAATGTCTGCTCTTAGTGTGATAGGAAATTTAACCTCAGAAGCATCCTTGCTGTTTTACAGTTATTAAACAAAGAGCAGGGAGAAGGTCCACTTCCAATAGCTAGTAAAGGTACAGAGACAAATATTTTTGGTAAAGGCACCAAGAGACCACCTCCCTGCCTTAGACTGTGGGTGACTTAAACAGTAGGACACATCAGGGAAGAACTTTGGAATGCCTGCTTGAGGGAACCACAGGGACCAGACTACTATAACATTGTGTACAAATGCATGCACATGCTCCATTATGGCATCTGAAGGTTGAGTCATGGCAACTATAGTTATTTTATTAGTAACTAACAAAGCAAGTTCATTTACCATGACTCAACTTTCAGTTTTGTTAGAAACTTGTTTATATAGAAATGTAATAAAATTATTTTCTTGTTGTTTTTTTCCCATATCAGGAAATATACAAAGCAAACCTAAACAGTTAAATGTTGTTATATAAACTATCAACTATGTCTTATATTTGTTATAGCTGACATGGTGAGATTCATCATGACAAAACCTGAAGGTACCTTTGTTTTGTTTATCATTAAATTTTTACACTGCAGTTTAAAACCATCTTATGGTCGGAGTTCTCTGGGCTGGGATAAATTAAGAGTTAAATTAGGAATTTAACAGGCAAAACAATTCTAACCCCTATGCAGTATGGCTCAGCCAATCCATTTAAATCAGTTTTATGTATTTATTTAATTGTGTTGGGTCATTTCAATATGCTAAGTTAATTCGGATCTCCAGTTTAATTTGTTGAAAATAATGTGTGTATACATGAACACAAACTGGAACCACCAAACTGATTGAGAAATGCCAATTCAAATTATATGTCGACACTTTGATAGCAGCAATTCAATGTGAAGATATGATTCAAGCAATGGTTCAATCAAAAGTGCTTCAGTTCAGTTGTTTACTTATTCACAGAACCCTAATCGCCACTATCCTAACTAGACAATCAGACTTCAGTTAATTAGAACCAATACCTTGACACTTTGCTCAGAAATACTGAGCAAGCAATCCCTTAAAAATGTACTTACAATGGAACTGAGACTTTTCAGTTAAACAAAAATTGTCTCCGGTAGTTTTACAACTCTCCATATGTACAACACTGATCATTATGGAAAAATTCTGCCATTGTGGAAAAAAACCCATTCCTTTCTAATAGTTGCTGCATGAGCCAGAATATGTTTAAAAAATAACTCATGGAACTGGAAGAACTCTCGATCCATCCATCTCCTGTCTTATTTCATACCAAAAAGATGGAAGGGAGGTCGTTAAATCAATTTACTGTTTTATTTGTTTGTTCTAATTAGCCCAGTGTCCCAATTGCAAAGTATCTTCAGGCAATGTACAACCAGTTCACCTCAGGCTGTGGTTGAATGTGTTTATTTGTGCTTAGAGGGAAAACCTCTGTGAATTAGTAAATAAATAAATAAAAATCTAGTGCAGCAGTGCTGAGACAGTATCTATGACTCAGCAGATGGCATTTGACCTATGACTATTGGATGCTGCTTGGATATGGTATGTGTCAGATTCCTTTTCCTGAATAAGAAAGTAAGTTAAAATGCCATACACATTATTTTTTTAATCATATTTTCTTATGGACATACTACATAGTGTTCACATTTTCTTTCATAAAAAATAATCCAAGTCTCAAAAAGCATTTTTCACAAAATAATTTTTAGATTATTTTTAATCACTCCTATCCCAGTGCAAACAAAATACACATCTTTGCATGATTTTTCCAACTGGAAAAAAAAATTGTGGTGAGGATTAGTTCCCATAAATACATCAGAAGCTACCTCTCTTTGTGTATGTGTGTATGCGTATGTGTGCGAGAGAGTGGGGCTTTAAATAGAAGATATGAAATATATTAATATCTTGCTCCTTCCACTGCAATTCATTCCTGATTCAAACATCATGACAGATTGATCAAACCTGTGTCAGCAACTCAAAAATCTTTCGTAACCTAGGTATAAACATTTAGAACCTTATAAGGTACAATTGCCCCACTGCCTCCAACAATACATACACTCAAGTCAGAAGCATCCGGAGCAAGCTCTACATGTTATAGACTTGTTTGTAGTGTTGTTATGTACATGGGAAAAGGACATCCTTTCTCGTTTATCTCCTTTACCAGCCTCAGGCAGCAATAAATGTAGTGCTGTGGCATATTTTAACTCATTTTGCCCAACAACTGGTTGTTACAGGCATTTTGTACTTCATCCTTGATCATGTATGATAGTGATAACAAGTAGCCATTAATATGTGCTCCTCTATGATTGACCTTTAATATTTATATACCATTTTCTCCAGAACATAAGATGTATATATGTATGTATGTATGTATGTATGTATGTATGTATGTATGTATGTCACATTTTTAAATCATCCATCTCCCTCACACAGGGACTATTGCCTATCATTTTCTAGATTGCTTCTGGATCCTTTCTCCAATCTGGAACTACATCATTCTAGTTTGATTCTTCAGCTGCAGATGCCAGTTTTATCATATGTGAATGATACAGTATAGATTTTGTTGGAAATTTGGCAATATCTGAATTCATGTTCTTTAGGAATTTTTCAAAATGTATCCTTTTAATCTACTAAATGATTATTTCAGTTTGTCAAGATGGAATATTTCAATTTATTTCTTCCTTGCAAAGAAGGCTTACAAAAAATAGATTTATAAATAAATTCTCCATGTGTATTTGTCTTTCTCCCATCAGTTTTGTGGCCAGAAGTTTTACAAATTCACTATGCACTCTATTGTGAATGCCATTACACATAACTTCATTCCTAAAACATCTGGAAGGTATCAGACCACATACATCTCATGTATAGAATAAGCTAGATGGATTTATGATCAGATGCATACAATGAAGTTTCTCTATAATCAAGAAAAGATGGACTTTTTGAACAATTAAATTCTATATACTGGTATTGAAATATTTAGTATTTGTATAGTTTTCTAAGTCTAGTTTTCTAAGCTTTCTAAATTAATCAGATATCTTGGGCAACCATTTATGTCTACTTATCATTATTCATTATTATTTCAGATACAATGGAGACATCACCACATCTTCATTCACAAAACTGTTCCATTAACAATATGCATGAATATACATATTACATTTTATTTTCTGTAGACATTTCAAAACATATATTTATCAGAATTGACAATGTATCTGGGAATTGTGGGAAAAAAAACACACACCAACTATCCTAAAATACAACTTGTGAATTAGTCTGGAGATATAATCAGGTTACTTTACATCAGACTTCATGTCAGGTTAATTGGATCAGAAATTCCACAAACCACACATTAGTCTTAGTTACCTCCCTGATCATTGCTAATAGTCAATTCTTTACTGATGCCTCTCGTAGTTTAATCTCTGCACACTAGAAAATAGTGTATTCTACATTTTTTATACCCACTCTACTTTTGTTCAGTTTTATGTGCTTTCCTATTCACCCACTTTATTCTTGGCAAGATTTATAAGAAGACTGAACTTGAGCAATGTGAAGTTTTTCTTCCTGGAGGCACAATACTCAGACAGGAGGAAAAGTAAATCAAGGAGACAAAATAAACACATTTCTCATGAAGGCTGCAAACCAAGTGGAACTTCCAATTAATGTCCGAGAGACCAGAGGTTTCAGTATCTGAAAAATTCTTCATGTAACACACACATGAACAGACATACACACAGCCATTTGTGCAATGTCTACAAAATTAAGAAAAATAATTGGAAAATCACTAAAGATACGGAAATTAAAACAAGGCTCCTCAGGTTTGATTCTTAAGAGTTTGCAAATAAGCAATCAGAGAAAATTCTGAACAGTAAGAACTTAAGTCTGAGCAGCTCCTGCATGCATTTCTTGATGTCAACAGGCTGACACAGATGTCTCTAAGAATGACACTGTCCATAATGGGGAAATATTAGAACAAGAAGTTTGAACATGGGATGCCATGGGCCTCATAAAGCAAGAGAAGATGTTACAGAAGTGAACTGTTCCTCAACGCATTTCAAGCAAATCAAGAGGCACAACTTTCAGAGTTTGAGATAGAATCTGTTTGACACGTACCTATTTCACTGAATATTTATTTATTTGTTTTATTTTATTTTATTTAATGTTACACCCATCTTTGTAACGAATGATGAGATTTCCCCATTGTTCCACTGTTAGTTTTACTTATAAAGCAGTAAATGGTGGCCCCTGACTTCTGGAATGAAATTTCCCTCAGAAATCTGGATGGCTCCCACCTGGATGGCATTGCGAACAGTCTTAAAGAAGTGGTTCTTCTCCCAGGCTTTGGGCTATGGGGATTGAAGTCCTTGCTGGGTACATGATGTCTGTTTTATGTGTTGAGCAAATCTGTCATCTGTTTACTATATTATGTGGTTTCCTATTTTTATATTGCCTTGTATTGTGAGCCTTCCAGTATCAGTCTGAGTGGACGGCACTTACGATGGATGGATGGGTGAATGAAATGAAATGAAATAAAGCAACAAAACAAAATCAGACTGAATAAAATGATAATCGCAAAATAATAAGATTGGAATAAAATAGCCACCAAGAAGCTTGACTAGGGTTACTAAAGGCAACTTTCCTGTTTCTGGCACATTTTAGCAAAAAGAACTAAGAAGGAACATAGAGCTATAGTTCAGAGTGATTGCAGTATGTCTAATACCTTTCCTGAAAGGAAAATGGGGTCAAGCAGATAACAAATTTTAACACCTATTGCTTCATATATATTAGAGAAGCGTAGATCTGCATCCCATGAAGTGAAGCTTATTTATTATATTGATTGAATCAAGGGATTTCACCCTGCTTGCTTAAGAGTTGACTTAGTTAGATCTTTCTGCAGACCACTCCCCTCCCCAACACACAGACATAAAGGAATTAACAGTCGCAACTGACTGGATAGTAAAACAATCTATCACAGTCTTAAGGCCCGGTCCCACTGGCCGACGGATGCAAAACGTATTCATAAAGGACACAGCGGACAAGCAAAATTTCGGGGGTGGCTCCATCCATTGTCATCCGTTCCAAAAAGTGGCAAAAATTTGCATAAACAGAAGAATGGGAAAAGAACGGAAAAGAAAATGGACTGTGCGGTTAGTAGTGTACGCGGGTATGTTTAAAACAGATTGTTCATAGGAAAGCCTAGTGGATGAAACGGATCGGAAGGGGACTGGAACACCTCGAGAGAAGCGCTTACAGGGGATAATTGCAAAGGCGGACGGCTAGCAGATGAAGCAGATGCATGTCATGTATGCCTAAGGAAAGAAAGGGGATGCCGCGCGGATGTAATATCGGATGCCAAACTGTTCACTGCGACTCCTTTCTATTTCCGTGCTAACTAACATGATAGACGTTCCATGTATCTTTTCTTTCCTCCCTCTTTCCATTTTTTCAGCTTCAGCGGATGTGAGTTGTGAGGCATGCCCAGGGGATGCAGAGAGGGATACAGCGGATGTTTAACAGATGATAACGGACATAGACGGTTGTTGCTCGTATGTCATGGATGTACCACGTACACGGCGGAAAGTTCATCCGGTCACATAAGTTTTGTTTGCAGCTCAAACTTCTTGACGCGGGATATGAAATCGCAGAACAGCATGCTCAACGGATAGAGCATATGAAACACGTTACGCAAACTGACGACACAACAGCATGCATTACGTTTTCCAATGGATGGCAAGCTTTTTTTAACATTTTACATCCTCTTTGCATCCGTAAGTGCAGTAGGACAGGGCCTTTAAGTGTAATTCTCTGCAGCTGAACTTTTAATTTTTTATAACTTCCAAAGTTCTTAAAAAAAACAAAACACTTTGGCTGCAGTTATAAGGACTGAGCATGATAGTTGAGGATAAAAATATATAAAACTTCAAAGCATGCATGTCCAGGAGTTGGAAATAAATCAATGAACAAGACACCCATAATGCCCTTAAATATTATTTGCAGATTTATAATGATTACAGTTTTTAAAATTGCATTTCTATATTAGTCTCAGGAGTTTGCCCTTGGCTCCACCTTTCAAAATTAATTAGACTGAATGAAACCTTTAGTTCTTTCTAAAACATTTACCATTTGAGGGGAAAGGTAGGTTTTGTGCCACTTATATTACAAAACATCTTCCCATGTATTTAGAAGGACTGGAAGGACATTGGAGGTTTTCTAGTCCAATCCCCTGCTCAAGGCAGGAGACCTTATACCAGCCTGGTCAAATGGTTGCACAGTCTATTTTTAAAAAACTCCAGAACTCCAGGAGGTGAGCTGTTCCATTGGTTGGAACAACAATAAATAATTGTTTCTCCTGTCAAAATAATTCTTCTTATTTCTAGGTTGGATCTCTCTTCAACAAACTTCCACCCATTACTTCTTATCTTGGCTGCTAGTGCTTTCCTCCCTTCTCTGTGACTTTCCCTCAAGTACTGGAAGACAGCTATCATGTCTCTTCTAATCCTTCTCTTCTATAGGTTAGACATGTCTAGCTCCCTGAACTGTTCATCATACTATTTAGCCTCCAGGTTTTCTATCCCCTTTGTTGCTCTTCTCTGCATACTTTCTAGGGACTCAGGATTTTTTTGTATCAGATTAGTGACCAGAACTGTCACTATGCAGTGTCCCAAGTGTGGCCTCACTAGTGCAGTAGTCAACACTATTTTTCTGATCCTTGCCTAGCTACCTAATATCTTAACAACCATGAAAGGCTAATGGTGCTGGAAAATTGCTGATGGTCTAAGGAGAACTTAGTCCCGTGACCACTGCTGACCCTTATCTGATTGGCAGACAACAGGCAAATATTAACATTCATTTCACCCTTTTCTTTGGAGAAAATATTTGCAGTGTGATATATATTGAAATTCTAAAATCATCATTATCCAAGCAGTTTCATAATACTGCCAATCAGCAACCAGGAGAGGAATAGTTAAAGCAGAGACATGGAGTGTAACCAGAACTCTGCAGGTAGAAGATGGATAGATGTAGGAAGATAAAAATAAGGGAAGGCTGATTGAATGACTTTTGCTGGGAGAAGAATTCTGAGAAGAAAGATGAAAATTCCTAGCAGAAGGAAAAGATCAAAGATAGTCATGGGGCTTAGAGTTTTTGACTATCCTTTTCCTCCATAGATGTTTATCTTTTTGGATCTAAAAATTGGAATAAAGCTTGGAAGCATATTCACTGGCAAATATTGATGGTCCCCATATAGACCTTGAGAGATTGGAGAAAGACATAGGTTGAGAAAAACAATTGAAAAAAAATCAATGGACAACTTCTGGGCCTTCCCAGTCCCAAATCCTGAGTCCTTTGACATGCTCAAGTCAGCATCAGGCTAAGATATATACTAGCTCTACATTTAGATCCTGATTTCCTTCCCCTTTCTTTGAACTGTAGAGCAATTTATATTGAGGCTGTGAGAAACAGGGGACACTCTGAAAAGTGCACTGACATGAATAAAATATCCTTTCTTGACACTTGAGGGAGGGAGGGAGAGAGGGAAGGAAGAAGAAAGGAAAGAAGGAAGAAAGGAAGGAGAAAGTCATTTCAAAGGACTGGTGTCAGTTTTTTCCACTTTTACATTTCTACTGCCATGCTACTGGGCAAGACCATCTTAGGTATCATAGCAACCAATCACTCTGTTAATTCCAGTGATGCACCTTTTCCACCTTGCATTATGGGAAACTGGCCAAGGATAGCCTGTCTTCCTTGGGCCACAGGAAGAGAAACCTAATGACATAAACAGAAGCCCCATCAAAATCATTTTGCCCACAGGCTTTGAAACCAACACCGGCTCTAGAAATATGCTCCATCTCTGATCGGTTGAAGAAAGAGGCCAAAACAGACTTGTGAAAGAAATCCTAACTTCGTTTTGTGCAAAACAAGATATGATGTGTTCTTTCAGAAGGCTGTATGAGAGGCAAAGTAAAGGCAAGCTCTGTATTACTTCTCTTTTTCTGCAAGCCAAATTGAGTTTGAAGTTCAGGTTATGCAACAACATCACGTTGTCTCATTTTATTAGAGCCCCTGGTTTCTGGAGGTCTTGGCATGGTTTTTCTCTCAATTAACACACTTCTCTTCTTTCTCCCCAGAATCCTTCCTGCTATTTTGCATTGTAATAAAATGCCATCTTGAAAGCAGCACAACAGATTTCAGATTGGAAAGCTGAGTTTTCTCCGTCTTTTTTTCTTTTTTAATGGAATTTGCAAGAGCCAATAAAAGTAGAAAGTCTGCATTTGTGCTAATTAGTTTTGAAGTGGGGTGGGGTGAGGGAGAATAATGTATCTATATCTCAAAATGGGAAAGAAAAGAGTCAGCAACAGGAGCCAGACAGTAGCTGTGTCTGTTGGCAACAGGAATAATCTAATAAAACACTCACCTTTAAAAAAAAAATCTAATCCAACAACCTCTGGACATTGATACGTCATCCCAGCAAGAAATATATTCCACTCTTAGTTTGTGTTTCTTGGGCCACTGTAACTTAAGGTGGTTGTTATCCCAAGACCATGCCACCAGAGTTGGAATTAATAATATAAACCAGAAGGGTGATTTCTGATTGACAAGTTTGATTCTCTTAATACCCTGTAGTGAGTCTTCTACCACGGTCAGAAGTTAAAATTTATTTTGACAAGCTTTCTGCTAGTTATGGAAATGAGGAGCTTTATGCAGCAGTGTCTCATGATTAAATATCTGGCATAGATTATCTGCAAAACAAAAAGGGGAAAGACAATTGAAGGCCTCTTGATGACAAACTAGATCCTGCGGGGCCTAGAACTGGGTTTTAATTAAGTTATTCCCTCTCTTAATAGGAAGGGGCTGGACCTTTCTCCATGCAAAAGCTGACAGGCAGCAATTACCCTTGAAAGTCAGCACCCAATTAAACTGAATCAACTTTGTGGAACACTGAAGCAAATCAAAAGAGATTTATTTCTCTGCTCTAATGCCAGATAGTTTCCAATTCACCAGATGGCAATAAGGTATGCAAAATTTCTCAGGTGTGCCAACGATGCATCTAATTAATCCACTTTATTGGCATAAATAAACTTGCTGGGCTGGGCATATTAGAAATTTGGAGAGGATGTCACTTTCACGAGTTACCCATTAGGACGTGTGCTTATTCACAAACTGGCTGTCATTTGTGTAATCACTCGTAAATTGATTATCGATGAATATCTATGGAGATTCTCAATAATCCAGGTCACAACTCCCCCAAAGGTGCTTTTTTCCCCACCCTTTTAAAAGGCAACTGGAGTTTCTTGTATTTTTTTTCCTTTGAAGATGTTTTGCTTCTCATCCAAGAAGCTTCTTCAGTCCTTTAGTTTTACCAATTAATTACAAATGAAGAAGCTTCTTGAATGAGAAATGAAATGTTTTCAAAGGAAAAAAAAAACCCAAGTCTTTTGATTGTTGACGAGAAAGTGAGGTAGGATGGTTTGCACCTAGGATGCATTCATTTGTTCTTTATTTCTAGGCAAGTGGATTTAATAACATAGCAGAGTTGGAAGTAACCTTAGAGATCTTCTAGCCCAACGCCTCAAGCAGGAGACCCAAACCATTTCAGACAAATGGTCATCCAATCTCTCCTTGGAAACCTCCAGTGTTGGACCAGTCACTTTCTGGAGGCAAGTTATTCCACTGATTAATTGTTCTCACTGTCAGGAAATTTCTCCTTAGTTCTAGTTGCTTCTCTCTTTGATTAATTTCCACCCATTGCTTCTTATCTTGTCTTCAGGAGCTTTTTTTTTTTTTTTTTTNTCTTCAGGAGCTTTTTTTTTTTTTTTATTTCCACAGAAAGCACCAGACTCCAATTAAGATCATTTTCCTTTCCTCAGAACATTTCTGGGCTCTACGTAGGGCCCTAAGGCATCCTGGGAAATAGCTATGTGCAACAGGCTGGTGCTTCACTACTTGTAGCAAATGAACTTCTCCATCTTTTTAAAAAAATTAAACATTTTACAATTTACAAAAATTGTAAAAAAAAAAGAAANTTCACTACTTGTAGCAAATGAACTTCTCCATCTTTTTAAAAAAATTAAACATTTTACAATTTACAAAAATTGTAAAAAAAAAAGAAAATGTAGTGAGTCAGGCTACCTACACCATTATTCATAGCAACTTCTTTCGTGAACCTTAGGATAATCCAGAGCAACCTCAGGAAATCCCAGAATTATGACCTGGACTAGGAAGCTGAAAAAAGGCCTCACAGAAGAAATCAGTGACAAACCACTTCTGTATTGTTGCCATAAGAACTATATGAAACTGTTGGTCTATTTACTATGAATCAAATTTGATTCCAGGGCAATTTTGCTTTTTTTTCTTTTTTTAATTGAGTGAGATCTTACAGCAGAACTTAGCCAGGGAATTTTCGACCTGCTTTTCAAGACTCTTTAATTGGAGATCAGATGACAGATAATCAGAGTTGGAAGGTGTTCTGTTTAACTTGGAAGGTTCCAAGTAGTCTTTTCTGATTGGCCAGAAAGGCCAGTAGTAGAACCAATCCAAGGAGCCACTCAAAGGCGGCAAAGCTAAAACAATGTCATTGGCTACAAGCCGGAAGGCAAGCCTCGATAAAAAGGGCTGCCGTGGCTTGAGCCAATGTTCCGTTACTGTTGCTGTTAACTAATAAAGAGTTATTTGTTGGAAC